>CAHIKZ030000119.1:630000-640000 GCA_903632075.3 Acanthosepion pharaonis
GTCATACAAATAATAAATCAGTAAAGTTAATGTAATTAATGAAGAGTTCCCTTCGCTAACAGATTAATAAATCATTACTCTTCTAACCACACGTTGAATGACGCGATCTTTGCGTTGAAAAATTGTAAAATGGATTAGATGTTCAGTTCATTTACAAGTACTTTCGACGAATACTTTTCTTATCTTCAGACATGGATATTATTATTTATTTCCAGGTATTTCAGGTAACATTTGAGATTAAAAAAATGTAATACATGTTGAATGACGTATTCGTATGCATACACACTCACACACACGCACGCCCCACACTCATACACACAAAACACACACACACACACACACACACACACACACACACACACACACACACACACACACACACATATATATATATATATATATATATATATATATATATATATATATATATAGATAGATAGATAGATAGATAGATAGATATTTCAGAAGAGGGAAGGAACGATAGACATTGCATTGAAATTTTTGAAAGGGAAACAAGGAAACTGAAGTGATTCACACAGGCGTGAAGTTTGAGTAAAGGAACTGTTTGAGCAATGGTCGCAATTATAGTTAACTATTTCAATATTAAAAGGGTGGAAACTAGATGTCAGTCTAGTAGCACGCTTAAACTTACGTAGTCAATGCACCAGTGAAATAAGCTCGTCAGAGAAGATGCCATGAAAACATTTGTAGAAAAGACAGAGGGAATCCATGTCTCGCTTGTGAGAAAATGACTGAAATTCGAGATGCGATGTCAAGATCGATTACATTGCAGATCTTTCTATAGATTTTTTTTTTCAAAAATAATTAGCAGGATCACCAGGGCAGATCTAGTAACCATATACAATGCACGGTAGAAGGTAGATTTGTAAATATGCTAGATGGAACAAGACGAGATATCACTTCTTGTAAGACACAGTGACCTGTAGTTCTTTACAGTAAATGCAGCTTTTGATTAAATGGAGTCATTCAACATTAAGTCAGTTGAAAGCGTGACGCGCAGTGTGTTTTTGTTTAGGAATCGAGATTCAGCCATGCTGATTGTAGACAGGAAAGTTTCTCTATGTTGGTTAAATGAGTGCAGTTTCGATTTGCAGCCATTAACATTTACAAACTATTTCATACCCCAATTAACCACTGATTGGAAGGCCTTTTCAAGAGCTGTGGTCAGGTTAAATTTGTCAGCTCTGACTGTTTTGCAATTGAGACAGGTGTAAATGATAATGTCATCTGCATAAATGCCTACTTGGGAACTGATGATATCAGGATAATCATTGATGAAGATCAGAGCGGACGACACAGGATAGAGCTTTGGGTATTTTTATTTATTTTTGTCAACAATATACTCTGTATCCATACAGGTTATGATTAGTATGTGCTTGTTGGGTGGAGAATCAGACTGATACTCGGAATGTAGGCCACTTCTTCGATCCAAATCTTGGCCACCATCTACTACTCCTTGATAGAGGCTGTAACGTTAAATAGGACACATTGCTTGATGAAATGGGACAAAACACGGTATAAGCCGCTTACGACTAGGATATCCGTCATAGACAACGTGGAATTAATATATGTTGAGACAATTTGTTTTTTATGAAAGTAACTTCTCCAATTTCTGGGGAATTTAAATAAAAAACCTCATCTATTTGATGTGGTGGGGTGATTTTGAAAGTGGGGGTCTTTCTTTCGGTTAATCGCATTCGTGTTTTAGCGCCAAAATGAAGCGAGTTGACTGGCAAAGTTAGTTGAATGTGCCTTCGCTGCTTCATAGCAGTCCGTCTATTGCCATTCGCTGACCTGAGATGTAAACTATAACACAAAGAAACAAGCAACTGTACAGTGTTGAAGTATTTTTAACTTCTTGTGGGTAAGCTTACTCTAATTATTCTTTTTAGCCAACTGGCCAACTGACTAAAATTAAAATGAACCTGTTTTCATTCCAATAAAACTTAAATGCTCTTCTGTCGTTCCGTTCACGTCTCTTTATCTTATTCATTTTGTCGCACACGTAACAGTGCGCATCGTTTTATTCGGAATTCTGATACATAGCTAGTTTCTATGTTCATGTCCACGTTTGGAAGTCGTGATAGTGAATTGATTTGTAGGTTAAGAATCCGAACATTTGGTGTTTGTCTGGTAAGTTAATATTATTTGAGCTACCATTTAAGCACCGATACATATATGTTTACCTGCATACTAAAATGATGCAATCTATATAAATACCTGCGAATGTCAGTGTGTCAAACTTTTTCAACATTACTACTATTCTTACTCTTCTCAAATTACACAGTTTAAAAACTAAAATTTCCACCTTTTCAACTTTACTCCAAGGAGCCATAGCCCAACATATCATACCACATTGGAATCAGGCCGACTCTGTGAGTAAATTAAAATTCGGAGCCGGATTCGGACCGCAGTTCGGAATTTTTAGAATTTCATTTATGTAATTTTTTTCTGATTTTTTTACAACGAATTTTTTTGTACGATAACAATTTGTATAAATTGGAAATAAATTTGGGAATAACTGAAATTAATTGCGAAATCCAGCGAAAGTCGTCCATAAAATAAAATATTTTTTTGTAAGGATAAATAAATAGATCCAATTGCCTTTAAACTAAGTGGAGACAGAACAATTACCGTTGAACTTTTAAAAGTAAACAAAAATATTAATACAATACATAAATGCAGCGATCAATTTTGAGTTATTCTGTCGTTTATTATTGCCTATTGCATACAGCGGCAGTATGCCTCGTAAAAAGAAATCTCTACCAACAGAGGACCAGATTACTATCAAAAGAGGCAAGGCTGCAACGAGGAAAATAAAGTCCAGTGCAAAGGAAAACCCAAACGCAACAAGAATTGTTATGCTGCAAATATGGAAATGCTTACGGATCTTAAACACCTAAAGAAGCCGAAAACCCAATCTAGCCCAATTTCCGTCTGATAGGTCGGCATTTATGTAAATATTCCATATATATTTGATACAATTTCATTAAGGAATAGTGATAGGCATGTCTTGAAAAAAGTGTCATGAAACAATTTATCTACCAAATCACTATCAAACAATAAGCGAATTTGTTATTTTCCATTTGTTTAACAAAACTATTTTTAATCTAAATGTGACGTCCCCCGGTGTCGCTGCGCCAAATATGACGTCTGCCTGGCCGCGCTCGCCATGCTGTCCTGGTCGCGGCGCCTTCGCCGTCCTATCCTGTCCTGTGACGACCAATGTGACTTGGTATTGGTTGCTGCACCAAATGTGACGTTCTAACCTTTTACTGATTCGGATGGGGATCTGGTTAGATTCGGTATCAGCCTTGTCGTTCCCAGCTCGCCTCCGACGTCTGGTTACCGAAGTAACTGTTTTGATTTCTAGTCTAACCTACCCACGTTGTGATTTGATCTTAGGTAGACGAAATCAATCAGTCGCCGGGCCGTAATGCAAACTGAGTCCGGACAAGGGTAACACCGCACAAGTATATGTAAAAGAAAATAAAGTAATAACTCGAAAAGTTCAAATGTGTTAAAAAAGAATAACAATATTTTATATCTGGTTGCTGAATACAGGACTGCGTCTTTCTTCCAAACCGCTAATATGGATTCGTGACATTTTGTGTTTTGTTAGGCGAGTCTTAACATCTTAAGTTATTTTTTTTTCTTTAAGAAACTGGTTCTTGGTGTATCTTCAGGCGATATTCGTAAAACTTGTTTTGGTGGTAGGAGTCTAAGTCGTTCTTCAAAAATAAATTGTTCTTGGTTAGAAGTTGAGGTCGAGAATGCGCGAATTTTAGTCAGCTTTCTGCGAGCCGGGTCCACAGAGCTCTCAGCTCACTGCAACTGCTTGCCTGTCTGTCTCCAACACCAACTGCGAACCTAACTCGTTGCGACTCTGCTTATATGGACGCCTACCAAAAACGGGGTGGGCCTGTCGGGGTTGAGGTTCCTTGATAATTCTAAATCCACAATCCACTTCTTTGTTTTCGGTCAGGAAAATTTATTATTTTCCATTTTCGGAAGTCCTTTAGATTCTTCCTTTTTCATATGGGTATCTCACCCAATCCCTTCAAGGGGCGTCAACAGGCCTCCCCTCCTTCTTCACATGATTACCTTCGCCTAACGCTCACGCCACCATTCAGCCAATGGGTGCTCAGTGGCATGGGTGTGGCCGGACTCGCCTCGGTTTAAAAATTCTTGCTCAAAGAAAAAAAAAATTATCTTCCTTTTTCTTTTCTTTCTTTTTCTTCTTCTCGACAACAACCCAATACGACACGTAGTGTGGTCTCTTAATCTCAATTTTATCCTGAATGTCACCTGGAATTCATCACTCGGGACCTTCGCCAAACAAATGGGTGGTCCATTGGACGTATTGCGCTACAGCCAATTATTCGTTTCGATAGAATAATTTTCTTATCATAGCCAGCTCCTGACACAAAACAGGTGCCTTTTCCAAACGACATCTCCGTAGATAGCTAATGGGTCAATCTTTTCTTCCTGGTGGCCCAGCGGACATTTTTTCCGCGACCCAGTGCATGACCTAATTAATATTATTTCTCATTTTCTGTATCGTAAGCCACCTGACCGACCTGAAATTTTTCATCATTGCAATGGGCAGATTGGCTATATCTTATTCGGTGCGTCTTCATAAATTAAATTAAATCTGACGCATCCGCGACCTTACTTTCCTCGCTAATGAGAATAAAACTTTAGCACTTTTCTTTGTTAAAAAAAAAAAATAACATCGTCTTTTCGTGATAGATTCTTATCACCTAATTTTAATTCTCACCTTTTCTTTTTTTCTTTCTTTCTCGCAACCACAAATAGTGTCACAACTGTAACATTTCTATCTAAAACAAATTTTTATTATTTATTAACAGTCTTCGCTAGCACTTCGCAAAGTAAGATATATTCACTACTTGAAATCTTTCAAACAAAAAGTTTAAATGAACATTTCATTCATAAATTGGCTTGTTATAATCAAAGAAAGTTTTACAAACTGATGTCAACTTCTTGTAGGCCAAGGAACATGCAAATTTCAACCACTTTTCTTTACTATATAAGACGATATTCCTAAACAGAAATATTTTTATAGGAAAAAAAAAACCTCGAATAAAAGAACAGTAATGAAGGACTGTTAATTAAAGAAATAAATATTTTGAAAATCAATGTGCAAACTATGTGAATGTGAAGAGGGATATCACTTAGAAGTAGATAATATATAATACAGATATTGTGCTTTTAGCGTGCAACTTGATCTTTTAGAGAAATTTCGCATCTACTTATCATTTCTCAGTTGCGTTTCTGTTTTTGGACAGAGTGCAACTGAGAAAAATATACTGAGATGTGCCCAGCCCTGGGGAACAGCTACCCGAGGCCGCGCCCTCCTATTGCACCAGAGTGAGGGATCGGTGGTCTCAGCGACGGTTGCGGTGACTGAGGGTAATTTTTGTCCTTGTCCCAGTTGTCCCCGGTCGGGACACCACCTAAAAAAGACCTTGTGTCATATCTTGTCCGAGAGGGAAGAAGGAGTTAATAGTTCTTTTTGAGTAATTTCGCGTTTAAATATGATCTCTCAGCTGCGTCTCTTTCTTTGGCCAGAATGCGCTCAGTGGCTTCTCTGTCAGAGGACAGATAGGCAACTGAAGAAAATAATTCTGAAGAGGCGGCCAGCCCTGGTGAGCAGCTTTCCCAGGCCGCACCCTTCCATTGTATCAGATGGTGGGATCGGTGCTCGAACGGAAGCAAGCGCAACCAATGGTTGCGGGTACTGTGGTGAATTTCTGTATCTCTCCTGGTTGTCCGTGCTCGGTCCCCCACCTAAAAATAAACCTTGTGTCACGTCTCGACCTAGTTGGGGTACAGAGTAAATACCGCGTGTAACTTACTCTTTTTGAGTAATTTCAAATTTACTTATCATCTCTCCTTTACGTCTCTGTCTTTGGGCAGAGTGCGCTCAGGGGCTCAGTCAAAGAACAAACGTGGGGATAACTGAGGAAAATAATACTGAGAGGTGTCCAGCCATGGGGAACAGCTGACGAGGACGTGCCCTTCCATTGCACCAGGGGCAGGTATCGGTGCTCGCATCGGGGCCAGCACAACTCTTTATTATGCTTCTCTAACTCTTCAAATGTTGAATGCATAACGAATTCTAACATCTATTTTCCATCTTTATGTTAATTTTATCTTATAGATTGTCCCCGGTTCTGTCACACATGAAATAAAAATATTTGTTTGCGCGGAAAATAAGAACCTACGTACAACAAATCGTCGTAAAATTAAGTGGCAAAAAATCGTCATTAAATCAAGTGGCGAAGTGTAAACATTAATTCAATATTTAAATGCAGCGATCAATTTTCAGTTTTTCTGTAGTTTATTGATGCCTATCACATCTACTCGTCCCTCCGGGAGGAGTAGATGCGATAGGAACTAGCTTAAATGCTGCCCGATGAGGCGTTTAAGCTAGCTTGACAATTTAGTTAGCTTAAAATTTTAAGCTAGCTGCAATTGTGGATATCAAAGGAAAATAAGTGTTACTCCCCTTGTACCATGAAAGCAACGATAATTGCTAGTATTATATATTGGTATGTATTTAATCTGGTATCCCTGAATCTGAGATCAACGATAATTCTCTACCTGCGCTTAACTTTTCTTGGGTTTGAATGAGCTATGACTCATTGAAATCGGATCAATCGGAGCGGAGGAGTTGCTTGAACACACACGCACACACACGCACAAACACACACACACACATACCCGGTACTTTATATATAAGATTTTTTTATATAAACATTGATTTTATCTTTTAGGGTTGCAATTATTTTAAAACGATAAAGGTTTAATTTTAAAATAAACGTACTGGTCTTAAGTATATACAAATATTTTTCATGTTTAATTATTTTTTTTTATATTTTGTTGTACAAATAGAAATGTGTGCTCTCGAATGGAAGTTACAGATCCTCTTATGAATTTAATATAAGTAATAAGGTTGTATTCTCTTGCAACGGCAACGGGTGATATTATAGGAAGCGACTCAGATTGTGAAGACGGTGAGCCGAGTTCAAATTACAGTCTGTTTCGTTACATTCACTTGGGCTTAAAAACCGTTTGGAATTTTTTGAAAAAATTTCCTTCTCCAGATACGAGTTAAATCCTAGCAATTTTATTTGGATGTTGGTAGATTTACCTTGGCAGAATTCCAACCTCTATGGGTTATTTAATGAAGAAATCTAAATAGTGTGAACACATGTGTATGCTTTAAACTACAGATAGAGTTTTTTGGTCATTCTACTATGAAATATATTGCAGGTCATTTGTCTGTATATATGGATAGATCAATGTAATGTATTGTTGGTATTTTCACTAGTAATAGGTAATGTTTGCAGATCTCTCTTTATAAGTATTGTTGGTATTTTTATTACAGAAATGTATTTTTATACTTTCATTGCCTTTTTGTTCTTGTTTGGTAGTACATGATTTGCCCATAGCTACCACACCTGATCAGGGTAGACATAGGAACAACAGCAGATAATAGGTTGTTTCACGCTCCTCAAAATCTCTAATCTCCCGATCAGAGACCTTGCTGCCGGGTGTCGTTTATCGTTATACTAAAGGCTAATTTTATTTGGAACAATGATTGTCATACAGTTAATTCCCTTCGAAATTCCAACGTATGTTATCTGAAGAAGGCCGGAGCATACAACGGCCGAAACCGCGTAAGCATGACAATAAACATGAGGATAACAGTCCGAAAAATGTAAGTAGTTTAAAGTTTTAATACATTGTGCACGCGAAAAAAAATTATTATTATTATAATCCTGGATGTGTTTCAGACATGGTCAAAATGGCAGCCGATGTAGAAAACGACCTCAAGTTCATTGTTAACGCTTCCATAACTAAGCTGCTCTCCATTAATTGTCTGAGAGAAAGCCCCCTCTACCTTTAATCAGAATGGCTAATGCTATCGTCCAAGATAGTGGCCCATTGCGCCTTCTCTGGCTATCGTTCTCAGCTGACATCTAGTAGAAAGACTAAATTGAATCTATCGCTACATCAGCTGCCAAGGAAGACGGTCACTGTGTCGAACGAGTCAGTATTTCTCCCCGGAGACTATAAGTCTACCGTTCGTCCAGGCTTAGAATATTGCAAGCATATATCGTCCGGTGCCACTGCTATTTTCCTGAAGCTCCCCGATAATGTCCAAAGAAGAATCAAAAATATTAATGGGATACGATCTGGCGACTCGATTTCAGTCACTTGCCCACCGCCGTAAGAGGGCCTCTCTTTCTTTTTTATAAATGCATTCATGATAATTTTTCGGATAAGCTCGACGCTATGGTACCTATACTTTGTGCATTTGAATACAATACTATACCTTTTAAACTTTAAAATGATAATAATGAACTTCAAAATGGACTTATTTTCAGGTAAAAAAATTAATCAACTCTAAAATGGATTAATCAACTTCAAAATGGATCAATCAACTTCAAAATGGATTAATCAACTTCAAATTGGAAAACAACTTCAAAATTAGAAATAATCAACTTCAAATTGGATTAATCAACTTCAAATTGAGAACTAATGTAGAGGTTTCTCCAGAATCATCATCATTTTTCCCATATGGGACTTTCTCCTCCTACTTTTACTGTAGGCTCACCCAGTGCTTTCTTGGCATCTAAGTTGTTTTTATTTTGTTTTTTCTTCATCTATGTAATGAAGACGAATAGTCAATTTCCTTACTCATGGTGTAAATTAATTGAAATAAAAAATTCAATTTAACAAAAAAATATCTCAATTTGAAGTTGTTTATTCTCATTTTGAAGTTGATTGTTTTTAGATTTTTGACATTTTCTCAGTTTGAAGTTGATTAATCCATTTTGAAGTTGATTAATCCAATTTGAAGTTGATTAATTCATTTTGAAGTTGATTGTTCTATTTCGAAGTTGATTAATCCATTTTGGAGTTGATTAATTTTTTTACTAGAAAATAAGTCCATTTTGAAGTTGATTATTATCATTTTGAATTTAAAAAGGTATAGAATGGCGGCGAGATCTCATGAAATTGAAGTTGTGCTAGCCAGATGTAGCCGCAACTTCTATGCTAACAGTTTCTCATCACGCACTTCAAGTTTGTGGAACTACACCCAGTAACAAGCTTTCCAACCAACTTTCAAAATTAAATGCAATGTCAATCGCTATTTTCTGCCCGCCTGACAGCTCTTTTCTTTCTGCTCATTAGTAATATTTCTGTTCCTAATTACTCCACATCCTGTAACTCCTTGCGTGCTAGTGGTTGTACTGCCATGGATATCGATTCTAAAAATAAACCCCGAAGAGTCCTGAACCGAAAAAAAAGAAAACAAAAATATTCAGTTCCACAAATCCTGTCATTGAAACAATGGAAGTTACAATGTTATGTTTTCTTGATTTATTTATAGATTTAAAGAGAAAAATGATGCTTAAATAACCGGTATGTCCTCGTGCACAATCTTCATACACCTCGTTTGTATTTCTTTAAAAATATGATGGTATTACTACTATATACGTGTGTATGTGCGAGCTAGGAGATATGCTTGTGTGTGTGGCTGCCCGTGTATATGCACCCATATTTTAATTTCCATTTGTTCTATAAAAGCTAAGAGCGGGATTTTAAAGATTAAGATATTTCAATGAACTTAAGCATTTTCGAACTCGATTCTATCGCATAAAGAAAGTAATAATATTATATGATATTTCGTATTTATAATATATATATATCAGCAGTGCTTAATTCGCATTATACGCTCATTTACTACTGACCTTTGATCTAAATCTTTAAATATTTCAGTCGCATTTGAATATCTTGTGTAATTTAAGTAGAAAGCCATCATCAAAACAATAGGCCATCTATAAAATCAAAAAAAAAACAACTTTCCAAATGAATAATAAAAAAGTTACTTACAAATGTTTGATTTTTAATGATGCATATGAAAAATATTTAATATTTGTTT
>CAHIKZ030000119.1:645000-650000 GCA_903632075.3 Acanthosepion pharaonis
AATTCATAGCAATGCACAATATAACAAATAATTCACATTTGTATTTTATTAAACTATATAATAAGGTTTTGTCAATTATTGTCAATAACTTTTGACCCCAAAAATGTTAGGCGCACTCTTGAATTTAGTTTCTATAAGAGAAAATTGTCCCTATCAACGATCGAAAAAGGTCATAATGGTGGAAGGGACACTGGAGAGGATGCTTCCTCGATCACTTCAATCTTTATATCTAGGGTTAACTGTAACTGTTTAACTATATATATATATATATATATATTATATATATATATATATATATATATATATATATATATATATATAGAGAGAGAGAGAGAGAGAGAGAGAGATAGATAGATAGATAGATAGATAGACATGAAATTCTGTCAATTCTGTTAGTCCATCTGCCCGTCAGTCAAAACCTCTAAAATAGCCATACATTGACCAATCGAATGTACAAACAAGAAAGGAGACACTAAGTACAGTTGGCTTTACTTGGATGCGTAGTTTAGTACAATAAATTTTCATTAATGTTTTGGGAAAGATTAAGTTTTATTACTTAAGATAGAAAATAATCAAACTATTTCAAAAACAATTTCATGCTTAAGACCACAAATACTTATTAAACAAAAAGCAACATCTTTTCTTTATTTTTAAATATATATACAAGATGATTCCAGTTCTGCATTCCCGAGAACTATAAACAAATGACAAGGTGAAATGCTTCAAAAAGCTGGAATTTGGATCCAGTAAAAAATATTTAGCATGTACAGTTGTATGTTGCATGCTCACGAGTAGGAAATGCTAAGTATTTATTATTTGATGTTAGAAAGAAGAAAGGGAAAAAAAAGTTATTTTCTTAAAAGATAATGTTTACAGCGAAGTACTATAAAATAAAATTAAATTAAGAAAATTATTAAACTTCAAAGTAGGGTCTTTGTTAAAGTATTTTTCTAACATTTCAAATTATTATTCAAATTTCACAGATTGGTTCGGAAAATTGAATGAAACGTAGAGTTTTTAAATCTCACCAAAATTGTTAGCGATAATTTCAACAACACTACATACTGCGCGGATTTCAACACGCGTGTTGGAAATAAAATTCAAGGTATATTAAACCACGCTTCTTCACTCCTAGTCTTAAATGTAAAAACCTCAATCAGAAACCGTCTATCTTGAGTAACTTATAAGCTTTTTTATTGGTGGAACAATTAATAAATAGGAAGCTTTAGAAAGGTCCAATTAATAATTAGGAAGCTTTAGAAAGGTCCAAGCTTGTTTCCTTTGTTATTCTTGCTGATTACAAATTCCCTTTGCCAGAGAGGAGAGAACTCTTTTCTCTTTAATTGATTCCCATAAAAAAATCTAAGGTATAGTAATATTCTCCAAATTATTTTTAACTGTCCTGTATGTTTAGTAGATAGAATGGTACATTCCTCATTACAATTGCTACCCAAAAATGACTTTACTTTATAACAGGGAAATCCAGAGTACAATGAGAGAAAATAGCAAATGTGACCTAAGTATCATGACGAATAAGAGAAGGAAAGAGAATGTTGATGAGAAAGGAACATGCCTGAATGATGTTGGAAAGAAAAGGACAAAACAGTAAACGCAAAGAAGATTTCATACGCATCAAGTCTTAAGGTTGCGTCATGGTAATAATACTTTTCGCTTTGCGCAAGAGAATTTTGTCAACGAACGCGCGCCATAGAACGGAAGAGACTTAAGTCTGTGTGGAAAATTGATGGAAAAGGAAAACTACTTTGACATAAAGTAGAATTTTGTGCCAGTGATCCGAAGGCGCACAGGAATAGTGAAAGATGCTTTCCAAAATTTAACAAACCATGACGAAACTGAAAAATGCATTTAGAAAGATAAGGGTGTTGAACTGCTATTAAATATCAGTTCTGCTTTATGACGGTAAATTCTGGACTTTTGTTTTACAGAACAGGAAACTTCAGACAAAAGAGTTATGGATTTACAGAAGGAAGCGGCTAATATAAAGAACGGAACATGATAACGTTTTAAAGGATAATGGAAGAAAATCAAAGTGCCGTTGAAATTTCTGGAAATATTGAAGAAAATTAGTAAATTGAAACTCGCAGGACTTATTAACGGCATAAGATGTAGAGGCACACTTTGTGTAACTTAACTAGCTTGTGTGCATGGATATAAGAACATGTACTTGATGGGGTACGGAAGAGACAGTCATTGGAAATACTGCGGAGTCATGATCGCACAGTAAAGAAGAATGGAGACATTAGCTTTTTACATACTGTACTGTACTGTATTGTACTGATGCGGCATTCACCCTGGGCAGATTGAGCCGGCTTCTTCCTGTTATGAGAAGAAGATTCTTGGGATAAATTACAGAAGTAGGGTACCCAGGCCTACTCGAATAACGTTCTTGCTTGCCGCGGCCGCGGGATTCCCACAGATGCAGAGACAGGAACGACCATGAGCCGCCGGTTACCGATGCAGACGCTCCTTGGATTTTCACCAGAGCCCTTGTTAGTTGGCGTGTGTGTCAGACCTGTCTGCCTTTGGTGGCCCTACCAGGAACGGAAGTTCCGGCGGCATAGCTCTGACACTACCGTTTACACCCCCACCGACTGTGAGGTAAGGGTTGGACTTTGGGGGCTTACAGTACCAGGTGTTCCCAAGCGGTCCCCCATCTAAGTACTGACCTGGCTCTACGATGCTTAACTTCGGTGATCGAACGAGAACCGGTGTTTCAGCGTGATTTAACCGTAAGCAGCTTTTTACATACGTAGATCTGATTCTGAAATCTAATAGAGAAATGAAATCAAAATGCCATGTAAGTACCAATGTTATTGATATCTCGGCTTCAGTCACTTTTCCACCGTCGCAACTTAATTCCGCAATGATTTCTCGATGGATATTTTCATTGTAATTGTCCTGATGAACGTTCTGCCTAGACATTATGGATTTAATTATAGTAACTGATTCGCGTTAAGACCTCATCATTTCACGGTTGAAATAGATATATTTAAATGTAAGTTCTATGCTGAAATGTCTTCTATTGGACTACTTTACGGCTTCTTGCTTCTCTGTCAACTTTATGTTCAAACATTAAAATGCTAATACAACTGTTATCTACAGCGTCCTTAATTTCTGTTCTTTCATTATTCTTTTTTATTAATAGTGTTTTCCTCATATTCCCTAACACCCAGTAACGTCATATTAGCTTCATTGCCTTGCTCGTAATTCTGTGTAATTTTTCTAGTTAAAGACAACATTAATGCTGATTAGCAAATATGCACAGAAATGCACTTGTATCAATGTTAAAACTGTTTTCCAAATCATTCAGCATCATTGATTTGTAGCCGCGCTTCCGGCGCGAATGCCAAGCTGTATAGCATAGAATTTTTAAATTTCTCGCGGAGTGACTTGCGTCATGAGACACTTTATCTCAGAGACGGTGCTAAACTGAGACTACTAAAGTGTGTAATTGAGAAAATCAAAAAACAAACAACGCGCATGCGCGAAAATAAAAATAAAATGGCGAAAATTTATTCATCGCACCTTGTAAATCGGTATCGTTATTTTGTAAATGTCTGATTTTCAATAATTTAGGAACGTCTTTTATAAAATAAGTTCGAATTAGATTTCCAATTAGCGACAGGGAATGATTACAATAATTTCTGGTAGGAAAATGGATGAAAAATCCTAATTAATATTTCTATAAAATGAGGGCTCAGTGAAAGAAAATTATGCTTATTATTGAAGGGGATAATTTACAATGCGTACAAATCATAAAATTTTAAATTATTTTTTGCATTATATATCGGGATCTAATAAATTTATGAATTTCAAATGAACACACATTGACATGAATTCTATGAACGCAATTGGTTTGTGCAAAATATTAACATAAATAATTATTGTTCTTAATATTAAATTAATTAAAATTTAAAACACGGAATATTTATTTTGTTTTTATAATTTTTATTACTTATGATAATGTATATAATGATAGCTATAGTTGTACATGTAATAAATATAGTAAAATAATCATAATATTCTATTTTATATAAAATAATTTATATTATATAATATTTTATGTCAGTTATGATTTATACTTTTATTTTACTAAATATTATATTATCAAAATAGTTAATGATTACTAATATTATCAAATTACTAAATTGACTTAATCAGTATCAAAATGGCCCCGTAAATATTCAACGAATAATGGTTAAATCTTGAATTGAGCCGAGAAGTGGATACCAAGGCCAACGTTGATGTTCAAAAATTAAAATGCTATTACAATCGTTAACTTTTGTCTTCTTAATTCCTGTTCATTTATTGTTCTCTTTGCTTGATAGCGTTTTTTTTTAAATAATCAAAGTCTCTGTAAGCAGGTGCGTCATATTATTGGCATTATTGCTTTGCTTGAAGTGAAAATCGACAAGAACACTATAGAAACAATCGAAAAAGCTACACCAAAAGCAAATAGAACAAAACAGGAACCAAAGAATCCATATGGAGAGTTCGTTCTCCGAAATAAAACTGCTGATCTAGACCAATTCACAACCACCAGTGGCTAAGGAGTACATGATTGAAGGGGAGAGAACAAAGGGTTTATTCTTGCCGCACCGGACAAAAACCAGTTTACCTGCCAATACGAAGCTAATGTCTTGCATAACAATACAGGACGAAAATGTAGGTACTTTGGCCAATATATTGAAACTATTGATTATCCAATAAATACAAAAGCCATTATGACTTTGTGGGTCAGTATCTGCATCGGATCATCAGTCATCACTATATGAAAAAAAAAAAAAAAAACAGATCCAAACTGGTATAGACATCTTCTTGAATCTGTAGCAGATGTTTTTATCCTTTGCATTTTTACTATCAATACAGATCAAACAATACACGCTGCTAGACATTACAATATAAGGAAGGGAGACAAGAAAAAATTAAAAACTTCTTGGTGCGTACTCATTCCTAGAAATAAAAAAAATGTTGTAACA
>CAHIKZ030000119.1:655000-762500 GCA_903632075.3 Acanthosepion pharaonis
CACGTTCAAGATGTTGAAATCATATTGAACCGCTGGAATGATAAGAATGAGCATAATTCTGTTCTGAGAATTCATTTCAGTTCTTAATATCAGTTGCACCTTACTTTAGTACTCTTTTCTCACTATTTCTGCCATTTTCTTGAATGAATTCCTTCACTTTCACTTACACCGAGGTAATTATAAGCTTCCTATTCTGTTGTATAAACACTTCTGGGGAGGTTTTTTGGTTGACGGTTTTATGGTGATCATACTAAAGGTGTCTTCTCTTTCATCTCTTGGCTGGGTGATCGCTAATTGTTTTTTTTTCTGAGTTAAAATGAGAAATTCAACAAAAGGGGGTTTGCCTTACTACTTCATTAAACAAGTCGACGTATACATATTTACCTAGCCTGTGGGGTCGTCCTATAATCCCCACTAAGGTACTAAGTTTCACGTAACACGAAGTAACCACGTCTGATGTCTTCGAACTGTAAAAACTTATTCATTGATAACACTTTCTAACTCTGACATTCCCATGTTTGACTCAACCAATCAAAAATCAAGATCTTTATTTTGTCTACCAGCGGACCCAAAGGTAAATCTTAAAATGTCTGAGCCAAATGAATTGCCACTAAAAATTAATAGTGTGAAACAGTTATTTAACATACCTTACCTAAACACCAAAACAAATTATTTCAGCTACATTATATTTAACACTTCTTAAACGCCCCTCAAAAAAGATTCATTTATGAAATTTATTGCAACTTCATTTAAACAACAAAATTCTGACCAGTTTTTTCTCGCTTCACAACCATTTTTTAAACAAAAAAACAGAATACTGTACAAACCTTTGTTCATTCTTGGTCACTAGCTTCCGTGACCCAAGGTCAACGTCTCAGATGTCAATCTGGATACAAGTCACTCCAAAAGTGAACTCTGACCTCTCCAATATCTACTTTACCCAAGTCAGCAGGTACTACTTCTGCAATCCAATATTGCTGGGGATTAAAAATCCCTTGCCTCTTCACTTGAGACATCACAAAATGTATATATAATTTATTGAAAATAATTACTGGTTAAAAAAATACACAATACCAAAGCAAAGCTCAACGCCACAGAATCAAACAATTTCAATACTGAGCTACGTTCTTGCCACCTCATTTTTGCACGTTAAATTTGCTATGATCTCCACTCCTCTGCCAAATACACTGACATAGCACATTTGGTTCATTATCACACTGTTTATTCAACACCAACTTAATTAATTTTTTACTTGCATATTATCAGATTCACTTGAACAGATCTTCAAAATTTTTCCACCATTAATTTCCTGTAGTTACTGTTATTGCTCATCTGTCTCTGTGTGCCAAAACTCACCTCGTACCATATGCATCTTCTCTTGTCCCAGGCTATGGAGAAAACAATCACACCCACTCAGCGTCTCCTAACTAATCTATTTCTGATTCTACCAAGGGCCCCTTCGTTCCTTAGCTGCTACCGCAGCTTGTTATCCAACAAGCCACATAGCATATTTCACCAGGTCATCTGAGGCCCCAAAACATGTCAACTGGAGTATCTTAGGGGTATATTTATTTGATATAATACTTCACGTCGCGCAAAATCCCGATCCAAATCCCCATAAATCAACGGGTCCCTAACTATAATGCTAGGTGTGACAATTTCCATCTCAGGACACAAACCTAAATACATTTGGAAATCAGAAACTATGCCAGCCGAATGTATTTCTTCCCACAACAATTAGCAAACTTAATTTTTCCACCAAAAATTAATTTTCAAACTTCAACAATTAATAACTTAATTTTTCAACTATTGAAGGAAAAAAGACATACACGGCTTTAAAAAATGTCTACACTTTACAAAAATGAAAAAAAATATTTATCAGTTAATTGCAATTAACAAAATAAATATAAACGTAAAAGTATTGAATGAACGTAAAATATAAGCAAAATATTTTCAATTCATAAACATTTCATAGAAATCACAGTAAGAATGCTCCATTACAAAATGTCGTCTGTCTTTTATTTTCCAAAACCATTTACCTTTGCGTTCATGTACGCAAATTCAGCCCTCCACGTGGCCAATCGCCGAAACTAGTCAAATTTACTTCTCAAGAATTATTTTTTTTCAAAACAGCAAAACATTCGTTGCCAGGTTTTTTCCACACGAAAAAAAATACAACTGCAATATATACAACATGTAATCATGAGGAATATGACCTTAGACAAGACATTTGAAGCGTCGCAATCAAAATCAAACAATAACTTTCTGCAAATGTAAAAAGACAAAACTAACAACATCAGACTCTTACTAAAATGTTTCATGAAAATTGACATTGTCAAATTATTGTCACAACATTATCACATCATTGTCACAATGTATACATCATTCGAACATCATTCGAACATCATTGTCACACCATTGTTACATCATTGTCACAACATTGTCAAAACATTGTCACATCATTGTCACAACATTGTCACATCATTGTCACATTATTGTCACAACATTGTCACAATATTGTGACATCATTCTCACGTCTTTGTCACAGCATTGTCAAAATCGTCGCATCATTGTCAACTTTGTCACCTCAGTGTGTATGTTTGAGTGTGGGAGTTCATTGTCCTTTCATTTTTTTTTTCTTTTTCCTACTTGTCCTTTTTTCTCTTGTCTGTCCATCAAAAATGCATTTTCCTGATGTTTTTCATCATTCCTCATTTTGGTTTGTTGTTTAGGTCTCTCTCTCTCTCTCTGTGTGTGTGTGTGTGTGTGTGTGTGTGTGTGTAGAACAAAGTAAAACCATCATATTTATAGCCTGTCCAATACATCTAGACTACGTTTTTTTTCATATTCCCTTTTTTTTTCCTTTGATTTTTTGAGTCCTCCGTCGAAAATCTTTTCCGAATATTTTCCAAATTGTGTTTCAACCTTGTTTGGAACGAGCTGGGCACTGTGGAGCAAATAACGTATATGCTGCATTGCCCTCTTCTTCTGAGGTTCTCTTAGGCAACGGTCTTGATTCACTCATATGTTGCATTCTTCTCTCTGTCATATTCTAGACGTTTTCTCCTTCTCAAACGGTTGTCGAAATGTCTTTCGGATTCGGAGGTAAAATGAGAACTTCAGCGAAAGTGATTTTCTGTGTAGACGTTAAGTGACTTACCTGCCAACATGGCTGCCTTCTTCTGTTTCCTTGTAAAGCAAGCCAGATGATTTTACCTCATGTTATAGGAGAGTGCCTAATACACTATTTAGGTTGGTCCATTTTGCTAGAATGGACCTGCCCAATACATTTGCATGAGCGATCTTTATTCACCCATATATTTCTCCATGAAATGATTCAAGTCAGTCTTAGGTTTGGCTACACTTGCCTACTTGTGTGTTAGACCACTGGCAATCTAACCAATATTCTACATTCTGTTTATTTATTTAATAAAACACGTCGACGTGTACATTTTAACGAGCTACTTGAGTTGCCCCATCATCCACAGTTGGGAGAAAGTTCCCCGGGACACGAAGTAACCACGTCTGATCCCTTCTACGTGTAAGCACTTACTCACTGAAACAAAATCTCTCTAAAATTTACCCTCCCACACTAATTTTAATCACTCAAATAGGACTTCTTTTGTTTTTTCTACCATCTGATCTCAAGGTCAAAATGAGGAAGTCAGATGAAAATGCTATTATTTAAAAATTAATAGTCTGCTAGACTATGATATAATATTTGCTCTAAGTCGTTAATTGTTACTCCAGGGTATAAGCAAATAGAGGTGATTTGTTGTATTGATTCTCATAAAATTGTAGCTTTAGCAAAATTATCCAAAAAGAATTCCATTCCAATATCATCACTGGAACACTTTACTGTTTTCAGGAGACATTCCAGCTGATTATCATTCCTTGTATGCAACTTAGATTATCCATGTAAAATAGATGGTTTATTTTCTTTTGGGATATCTATTAGTCATATTTCGCCCTGTTCAGTGATTGATTAATGCAATTAGGGGTATACAAAATAGTAATGGAGAGGGAGTCATCTTGAAATATTCCTGTGTTGATGTTTATTTTGCCATAATTATAGTCTCCATTTACATGATTGAATTGAAGTGTTGTTATCCTTATCGATATACTTTGTTATTTGAAGATCTAGGAATGGGGTACACTATTTAAGCTTTAAGATCCACTATTGAATATTTTACGGTGATGTATGCAGGCAGTACGGATAGTTCCATTGCATTGAAGCATTCTTCCAAGATCATATTTTTAATTAGTAATTAGTCTTTACATCCGTCGGAGCCATGTTTGTACCTTTTTCGTTCAAGGAGTAGTATGTCATTTTTTTTCTTGGAAGGAATATATATGTTTTTCAGAAAAGATGTCAACAGTTTGTAAGTAGTGGAAGACATGTAATTGGTCTGTAGTTTTTGTGATATTTGTGTCATCATTCTTGGAGAGAAGGACGGCAATTCCTTTAATTACACTTGGTGGAATTTTTTGACGATTTCCTGAAGTTCTTTGGATAGATTTTGTGTGCTGGATTTAGATAATCGAGTCAAAATTTACACGTTGTATCTATTCCTGGAGATTTATAGTTGTGTGCTTTTTTCAGTGCTTATTCAATATTCTCTTATGTCATTCATTTTCATATTTGTTCTGGTTTAATTTTCCTCCATACTACCTCGTGCGTAATCCAGTCTGCTTCTTTGTTATGATCTTCAGTGTAAGTCCAGAAATGTATAACCTCTTCCCTTGTTTGGAGGTGGGGGTGTCTGTCATTTCAATTTTTGTTTGCCTATTTCTCTGTATGTCGAATCGGTTTGAAAGATCTTGTTTTGTAAGTAGAATCTTGATCTTTTTTCATTGTGTCTGATTCTTTGACCCTTCGGTTGTATAATTTTCTTTTGCTTATATGACTTCCGTTTATTGCTTAATTTTGTATTTTCCTTTTACTTATCTCCTTTTTCCATCCCTTAAATGTGTTTCTCTTGGCCGTTTATCGATTAATGATAAATCCCTTCTAACTTCTTAGTTCTTTCTCATCCAAGGTGGATGCAAGGCGGATCTTCATGTTTTTGAGACTGCTTTTTAAAATCTGATGTTTACTTTTTTAGTTGCAGCAATTCCTGATGCATATATTGCTTCATTGAGAACAATATGTGGGTCTTTTTTATACAGAGCATTGCATTGTAGGGTTTAATAGATATGAGGTTCTACTTTGTTGATTGTAAAGTTGGTAATTGTTTTCGTACCTCAGTTTCAATATTTTGTATCTGACGTATATGTCTCATGATTTTCTTTCTTAGCTTCTTGTATATTATTCTTGTTTTCCGTCAAAATAATTCGATTCAACGTGTTTTTGACTTGTTTTATTGCAGGCTTGTGAGCGACTAAGATAACGCCATCTCAACTCTTGTAAACCTTCAGCATTATCTTCACAGTGATTGGTGTGTATCTCAGCTTCTTCAATATGATCTGTGGTTTTTATGAAGCTAGTAGTTTTTATGTCCGTTACTGGTCGTCGTTCATGTCGGGATTCATCTATTCTGGTTCCAGTTCTTTTCTTTTTAATTTCAGTATCTCTCAGTCATTTTGTTCTCACAATGTACCTTCTTACATTGGCTAGTTTATTTTCGTCAGTGTCATTTCTTATTATATGTTATTATTATTATTATTATTATTATTATTATTATTATTATTTTATTTTATTTGATTTCTGACGTTTACACATTACTTTCCGGGTCCGGCCCAGTTACCTAAGGTTAGAGATGGCATCATGACACTTTCCACTGACAAAAAAATAAAAATACATAGATAAAGCCCTTCGTAAGGTGTGGGCTGTACTTGTCAGAACAATTTTTTGTATCTCCTTAAGGCATGGACTTCCAGGAATCCATTCAATTAGTCTACTGGAATCTTTTCCAACCAATCCTAGGGCTCCAACTACAACAGGGATTGTTGATGCTCCCATATGCCACATTTTCGAGATTTCTATTTCAAGGTCCTTGTATTTTGACAGCTTTTTGAATATCTTCAAAGATACATTGCAGTCAGCAGGGACTGCCATATCAATAAGGATGCACTTTTTTGTTTGTGGTCTTTAATAACAATATCTGGGCGGTTGGCTTTGATTGTTCCGTCAGTGTGTATTGTGCAGTCCCATAGAATTGTAACAGGTCCTATCTCCGTAAACGGGTCAAGGTGGTGTTCATACAATTTATTATTATTATTATTATTATTATTATTATTATTATTATTATTAATATTATTTCCTTTGATTTATGTTGTAGAATTATTTCCATGCGGGTTCTATCCAGAGACCTAAGGTCAGAAATGGTATCATAATATTATCCACTCTATATTTTTTGTAAAATAAAAGAAAGAAATCCTAAAACCATGACACCACCCACGTTTTGCATAGATAAACCCCCAAAGTAATTCCGTCAATGAGTCTATCGGACCCATTTTCAATCAGACCGATGGATCCAAATACAAATGGAATTACTGACATCCTCATCTGCCATGTATTTGAGATTTCTACTTCAATTTCTTTTTATTTTTATAGTTCAGAGATACATTACAGTCTGCTGGAATTGCCATGTCAATAAGAAATCATATTCAATTTTTGTGGTCTTTGATCGCTATGTCTATTAGCTTTGATTGTCCTGTCTCACATAGATATGTTCTTAGACGGTCGAAAGTGGTTGAACAAATCCATGACAAATTATGAACGTCAAATGGTTTATCCATAATCTTTATTTCAATGATTTCAAAAATTTGAAAATACAATAAATAAAATTTGACACCCGATAAAAGCGACATTTGCTTTATCGTGAAAGGCACGAAAAACTGACATCTAGTTATCCATTATATATATATATATATATATATATATATATATATATATATATATATATATATATATATACACGGGGTCCATAAAATTCGTGTGCACTTTAAAATATTTATATCTTTTTTATTTGTATTTGAGATAGAAATAATCTGTAAAAAAATTTATAAAGTTGAATGTACTTAGTTTTAAGTATAGTTATTGAATAATTCTTTATCACAAAATTTGCAACAATTTTAGATAAGTAATAAATATTTTCTTTTTTTCAGAATCAATATGATCCATGGCTTCAACTGAGGAAAAAAAATAAACTGTGTCCTTTGATTGACTGAACCCGAAATCTACTGTTGCTGTAAAAAGAAAGTTTAGAATTGAATACAATAAAGAACTACCTGATAGGAACATTATTGCTAACCGGATGAAGAAATTAAAGAGACAGGCTCCGCCCATGACAAGCCACGGACTGGAAGGCCATGTGTCAGCGACGAAATTGTTGCATCAACAGAATAAATCCATTACAGTAAGTCCAAGACAGTCTGTAAGACTTGCATCCTTAGAGCTCAGGCTCCCAAAGTCTAGTGTGCATAAGATGCTGCGGGCAAAACTTCACATGAAAGCTTACAAAATTCAATTACATCAACAGTTGTTAGAAGAGGATTATTATGCACGGCTAACTTTCTGTCATCAGTTCAATGAAAAATTTGGCAATGATGATGCATTTGTGAGTAGTTTACTGTTCTCTGATGAAGCAACATTTTACATTAGGGGCAAGGTCACCACGCATAACTGCCGAATCTGGGGATTTAAAACCCATATAAAACTGTTGAACATGAAAGGGACCCTCTGAAATTAATGTGAGGTATGCTTTGGGAAAAAATCAGATGATACGGTCATATTTTTTTCAATTAACAGTGACAGCTATTTAGATATGCTGCAGAATTACTTTATTCCGCAGCTTGAACAATTAAACTTGAAAGATGATACAATGTTTCCACAAGATGGAGCTCCTTGTCACTTTGATCTTCGTGTTTGAGAGTTTCTAAAATCGGAATTTCCTAACAGATGGATCGGAAGGGGTGGACCATTTTATTGGCTTCCACATTCGCCAGATTTAACTCGATTAGATTTTTTTATAGAGACATGTGAAAACAATTGTGTATGCAACCAAACCTAGTTCATTAGAAGATTTGAAATCTAAAATAACTAATGTGATTTCAGGAATTACTGTAAATCAGTTGGCAAATGTTTTCCGTGAACTGCAAAATTGTATTACCCATTGTATTGCTAATGATGAAGGGCATAAATAAAATTTCAATGAAACTTTTAAAAAATATAGATTTACTTCTTTCAAATCCGATTTTACACATTATTTCTATCGCAAATACAATTTTTTTTTTTTTAATGTTGCCACGAAATTTATGGACACCCTATATATGTATATATATATATATATATATATATATATATATATATATATATATATATATATATATATATATGGGGCGGTAAATAATAAAAGGAAAAATTCCCAGAAAGGTGGTTCCCTGTTCCGTCTTAGACTACTTTTATCGCACAAAATAATATTGCATTTTTATGAATCTAACTTTTCATGATACTTGAGACAAACCAAAGAATAATTTGTAAGGATATCTGTCCCATCTAGATCTCTACTTCCGACTGCTTGCTTTCCTATGATATTCAAACATTTAAATACAATATCAAACGCGCCCTATGCCCTCTACCTATTCTTTTATCATTGTTTCTTCACTAACGTTTCTTAGCAACTCCCCTGCGTCTCAGTTGAATTATCCCCTTGCTTGGGTGGGAAATGTTATAAAAGAAAAATATACATATATAATATGATCGGGTTGTTATCGTTGTTATATTATTATTGTTATTGATCGTTGTTATCTGATAATCCAAACGGATTGTGTTTTAAATAATATTCAATATCCAATGTAAAATCCAATACAAGCTTGAGACATTTCCCATGTAAATGAAAATGGTATTACTTATATATGTGATGTGCGGTATGGTGTAAAGTATAAGGGCTCGGAATGAGTAATCAGACAGCCAAGTTTTTTTTTCATCACATTCATTTACGTTCAAATATCCTTAGGATTAATATGAACCCATCTATTCTTCAAAGACACAGGTATGGGTTTAATAGCAAGATAAACGGTGTCCTTTAGCCTTGGTTAGCAACGAGTCTATCACAGAAAGAAATAGCAATCCAATGCGGGACAATCCTCTGCCTACTCAGTGATGAATCAAAAGAGACATGATCGCCTAAGAGTGTATCAGACATGACACTTAACGGACTGAATACTTATATATATTAGTATATGGATGTTTTAATATATTTGGTATAACTGAATGTACATGCACACAGTGTGTGCAGAAAAGTTTTCGGTCCGATCAAGAATGAATATTCGGTCAGATTTCGAGAAGTGTTTTAGGTCGTGTAAATTTCAATACTGGCGCTTAAAGGCATATCTATATATAGTTATTTACAGCCATGCAAACAATTATTTGGGCACCACACTGTGGTGTAATGGTTAGCAAACTTGTCTCGCTAGATCAGTTACGGCTGACAAGTGAGTTAGATCTTCACTAGGTTCCCGATACTTTCGGTATTGTACCAATAAAAACCATATGAATAAGCATCATACTTCATAATAACTTAACTTAGTGAACACAAACACTATTTCAATTTACTTATCAGGAATGTCTCATTTCCGATCAATATAATGTTAGCAAAGACAAAATGTTTCAAAAGATTGCAGGTGTTAACACTAAGCAGAGTTTCAAATAAACTGGAGTGATATGATTGGACTAGAAAAGCATTTGATCTATTCTCGAGTAATTCAATCTCAGGAAATCGTTTAACCTTGCACAAATTAGCCGGACTAACTGGCTAGAAAGTCGATTGTTTCCTTCGTTTTCTACGGCTTATAAACCCATTGGAAGTTATTTAACGCCAAAAAGTATTTGAGATTGTCAGAATGTTTTTAAAATAATAATGGTTTAGTGATACAAATCTTACTAATTACCCCATAGCTACGACAAGAAGAGATGCAAAGGATAAGACGTAATAAAGCGCCATTGTCGGAAGTTGTTGAGATTCATGACAGGAAGATATAGCGAGCCATGAGAGTACACGATATACAAACGAAGAATTGTGAGATTAAGTTTTCTTTTTTCCGGAAACATTTGGTACTACTTGACCTATTAGCGTTACTTTTGGTTGAAATTTATAAAATGCTTTTCTTGTCTGGAAAATAAGACATGTATAGTCCACTAACTGTTATCAATCTTTCTTGTAGTGATGGGAATTTCCATCTAGATCTTTTTATTTCTGAAGTGTCGAAAGTTAAACACTTAATTGTGTTATTATTTTTCCCTTGAGATCTAAAGGGGTTATCAATTATTTTGTTACTGTTTTCTCTTTTGGAAATTTTCAATTGATGTGTCTTTTGCCATTTTTGCAAAGATCTTTATTGCTATGCTGTAGCACTGGTTCATAACACCTGATGAAGCATAGTCTATAGGATACATTGGCTTGAAGCAATTTTTAAACAGTAATCTGAGAAAACGTTTCTATATTATATATAGTTCTGACATTTCCGAACGATTTGAACGCCATGCATGGCATCCATATGAGAGTCTAGATCGGACGTGGCTATTTAAGAAAACGACTCGAGGTTTTATGTTATTCGTGGAAGATTTCAAATTTGCCAGTCGTTTTGCCGCCGGCAAAATAAACCAAAGGCGAGTTGAGAACGTACAAAACCATAAAAAGTGGAGCGGACAAGACAACAGAAAACGAAGCATTAGGTAAAGAAATGGTACAAAAGTAATTATTACATTGGCAATTTTTATTTGCTGAGTTTTCTTCCCCATGACAAAAGACCAGCCTTGAGGAAATGGAAACATACGGAATTTCGTTTAAGTATTGATTCTTTTTCTCTAGTGAATTATAACCAGTATCGTTATTTTTTGGATACTCGTATGAATTACATGGATATTGTCGAATTCGCTTGCATTTATTATGTCAATGATGGCCAGTTGTGCAAATAGAAGCAGGCAAAATTAGTTTTCTTTCCTACCTAAGGACGAATACTTCAAATATTGAAGTTGTTGTCAGATGTTGCACAGATTTTGAGCCATTAGATGGAGGGTTATCTATCTATCTATCTATCTATCTATCTATCTATCTATCTATCTATCTATCTATCTATGTTTCACCGTGTTCTATCTATCTATCTATCTATCTATCTATCTATCTATCTATCTATCTATCTATCTATGTTTCACCGTGTTCTATCTATCTATCTATCTATCTATCTATCTATCTATCTATCTAATAGTATAGCCTATAGGAAAATTCAACAAGCTGCGCTGAGGTTAACTTTGTCCAAGTAAGATAGATGCTAGAATACGAAAATGCTAGCATGAGAACATGAACCCTGTTCTTAAATAACCTCGTCAGATTGATGATTTTATATGTATATTATGCATGGCCCATAACCCGTTCGAAAATGTCTAATCTATTAGCTATATACAATCGTTATGTTTTTTTCAGCACAATTATTAAAAATCGGAACAAATGAATAAACGCTGTAGGCCTTAACAGAACTCGTAGATTTGAGTTAGAGAATTTCAAAGAACGTTAACAAGTAAAAAAAGCAAATTATTTGAAGATATTCAACAGCAACAATTAAGAAGGATAACACATATAACTGGAAGGTAAAATTATGTTATAACCAATATGTTACATTTAACCTGTAAAATGTTACTGCATGTTGAATAACCAAAACGGAGATTGGAAATAGTAAACTTTATAACATAAAGAAAATATAATACACGCTAGCTGCGGCAAGTAGGTAAACCACTGCTAGTGGTGAACAACATAGACAGCATATTAACCCCCACTTAAAATAATGTCAAAAGTATTTATGGAGATTGGGACATGCTCATTATTATTCATAGGTACCATATATAACAAATATTGTATTAAAATTATATTAAACAAGAAGGAAAGGCTACTACTTAGTACAAGAAAAAGCTATAATATTTTTGTTTGAGAAGATCATTTTCCCGTTAAATATCTTTACGTTATATAAAAATAAATAAATTTCAATCGACAGGAATGATAACTTTTCAGTAACTGAATAGCGAATATTTTCTCATAAGGAAACAGCTGTTCCCAAGTTTACCATCTTTAATATCTATCGAGCTATCTAGGTTTTTGTTGTAATATGCTTTGGCAGTACTGTAAACTGTCGTGGTAACAAAGGTCGATGGGTGTTTGGTCGATTTGAACATTTTAAAACTATTTATTCTTACATGCATTTGATAAGGCACTAAATTTTTTATAGTTATTTTATAACATATTATATAATTTTCGAATAAATTCTATTTGCTCTAGTCTGTATTAAGCACTTCTTTTAAGAATAATAATTTTTGGTTATTGGAATTTATTCCGTAGATACCAATCCTATACTTGTAAATATACATACATACATATATATATATATATATATATATATATATATATATATATATATATATATATATATATATCGTTATTGATAAAATAAGCAGCTTCCAAAGGAGTCTGCCTAAGATTGCACACTGGAAAAAGTGCTTACTGCCGTAGAAATGTCAGAGCTTTAATATACTTTAAGTCAAAGTGGGTAGGGACAGAAAAAAGACTTCCAGTTTCATGTGCCGATGATTGCGTGAAAATATATGATATAAATATATATATATGACATATATATATATATATATATATATATATATTTATATATATTTCATGTATATATATCATATATATATATATGTATATATATATATATATATATATATATATATCGGGGTTTAAATATTTATATATATATATATTTATATATATATATATATATATATATATATATATATATATATATATATATATATATATATATATATATATAAAAAAAACATATACATACCCTAATCGTGCATCTCAGATTTTCATGGTTTCTCAACTCGTCAAATAATATGACTCTTTATTTAGTTATCCATCTATCTATCTATGCATCAATCCTCTAACTCTGTCGCTCGTTCTCTCTCTCTCGGTTTATTTCTCTCTCTTTCTATATATATATATATACACATATGAAGAAATATAGTCTTAATGTGTGCTATATTTATGGGATAAAGTGCTCAATATCAGAGATAGAGCGTGTGTAAATATAAAAGTGAACATAGAAGTCAACACTTAGAGGCGACAGTCTGTTTCATGCTATATGCAATCGTCAGGCCTGACGATTGCATATAGCATGTCAAAGACCGAGACATGGAGAAAAAATATGAGAAATTTTGATATTTTTTATTGTGTGACCTGATTTTAATTGTTCAATATGTAAGACGTTTTTTTCGACTCTTCTAAACCCACGTTAGTAAAAATTTGTGTCGTACCAAATTCTTGATCCTTCGCAATGACGAGTAATCTTCCTTTTCATTTAAAGTTTAACAGAAAGTTTTCATTTTAATTTAAAGTTTAACCGAAATAACCAAAGACTGCAAAAAAATATGATAGTTTAAAAAACTGAATATTATAAAATAGTTCAGAAAAGAGAAATTGACATTAGACAGATGCCCAAAGATATATGCAAATGCTGGAATTGAAAATCTAATTAGTTGTTTTAAGTTAATAAATTTTAGCATTATTTTATTCTTTTGTTATCTTTCAAGTTTTTCAATTTCATATTAATTTGTACAAAAAATCCTCACACTGCAAAATAATGCAAAATCCTCCCAGAATTCAAATACTGGAATGTTTTTACATTGCAATTCAATTTATAGAATAATATTCTCTTTTTCACTCACGTGTGTTTCACCATTGTTGAAAAGGAATATTTTATTACATCTCGAGAATGATTCGATGCTTATTCCAACTACATTAACATGAATCAATTGGAAATTCAGAGGGCAAAATGCATTTAAATATATACGTCAGTCGGACCAATATAAATACATTCTATGAAAACAAAAAAAATTAATTTACTATAATACACGCTACTACGCAGGGCCACATCAAAATAATGAGTCAGTCCACGAATATCAGTAACGTAGGTTGTAATCCAGGAACTCGTGAACTAACGATCGGAAAGACGACTATCGATTTGTAGATTATTTGGTGTGATCATTTACTGTCAGAAGATAATAGATCTTTCTGCTTTGTCTGTGGTATTGATCATTTAATGCGTTTATATTTTTCAGTTTATTTTCTACGTAAACGCATATATGTTTCTTTTTTATTATTATTTATTAGCTATGGCTTATGCGTTCGGGAATTGTTAAATCTTAATTTTGCCTGGAGGTGGATAGGACGACGTGAAACAATCATCAGAACGAACAACATAGATGTACAGAAATATCTTGTTTACGAACTCAAACCTTAAACAATTCCTCTACATACAAGTGTGTACGTGCGTGAATGTGTCCGTGTGTGTATTCATAATTATGAAAATATTTAACCTTCTCTATTACCCATGGTTCAACTATGAGGTCTCGTCAGGTAGCAAGGCAAATTATATATAATTTGCTAATTATATATTATTTTCCTTGGCATCTGACGAGTCCAATACCGGTAAATAGAGTGTAAAGTGAAGTGGAGTAGTAGACGCAGTACTAATCTACTTAGTACAATATACTTTTTTCAACCGGCCGTCGTCTTCCGTGTCTTTCTTTCTGGCCCCTAAATAGGCCACAACACACACGCACACAGACACAAACACACACATATATATATATATATATATATATATATATATATATATATATATATATATATATATATTAATGATAATGACCTTATGATATAAAATTATAATTAGTGAAGTTTTCATCCTTAGAATTAAAAGTTTCATATTAAATACATGAATGTTCATGGAATTAATCATTTATATCACATGAAAATCAATGAGAAAATGCTACAAACCACGGATATATATCTAGAATCGAAACATTAAATTATATTTAAATTTGGATCTAGACGTCCGATGTATCTAAATGCTCTGTTACAATATCACTTGTGTTTCATATTTCGCATTTAAGACCTGTTATGTTAAATTTTACTACATTTTTTCAATAGTACTTTTGAGAGCACATTTACATTATAATAATTTATATTCATTTTTCTTCAGAAGTAACTTCAGTTTCTAAGTAGTATGTTTTTTTCTGATCAGTTGCACATAACCACTAATTCTTTGAATATATCGGTTTGAAATATGCATTTGATATACCATTATTTAAATTCCTACGTAGCTCAGCTATATATTTGCTTTTACATTTTTGTAGTTTATTGAGTCGATTTTATTTGGTTTATTATTTTATTTCCCGTTGACAAAATCTCTTATTTATGTATTTGAGGCAACTTTTATAACATATATATATATATATATATATATATATATATATATATATATATATATATATATATATATATAAATTGTTATATATCGTATCATATATATATATATATATAAATTGTTATATATCGTATCATATATATATATATATATATATGTTAAAAATCATATATATATATATATATATATATATATATATATATATATATATATATATATATATACACGCACAAACAGAGATGTGTTTATATGTGTGTGAGCGCAAGACAACCAATTATACTCAGATTATTTGTTAATAATATCCATTGTTATCACCCATGAGTTAATTAATATATTTCATGATAATGAATTAATGTAATTATGACATTTATGAAGAAAAATCTTCGATGTACGTGTTTAAATAAATTTTTATTTTAAAAAGATCGGAAGATTCCGGTAAAGTAAACAAGACGTATCTTGGTTTATTCTTTGATAATTTGTGTAACAATTTTTGCTTATACAATCACTACAATTAATTTATATTCCACTTATAAAAGATTTTTAATTAAATTTTGCCCAATATTTAGATCTGCTATTAGCATTCGCTATGAAAATAATACACACACACACACACACACACACACACACACACACTCATATATATATATATATATATATATATATATATATATATATATATATATATATATATATTCAAACAGTACATTCCTGAGTACTTTCAATCTCTTCGGAAATCATCTTCACGTAGTGTCTGTATATTTTGCTTGGACAGACAAAAATTTGAAATATAATGTGAGATCGTAACATACCTACAACATGGACTCTTCCAGGACTATATAAAGTATGCGACATAACACTCCAGTGAGAAGAAGAAGAAGAGGAGAGAGTATTCTAATACCGTCGTATCAGCCGCGTACGACTACCAATATTGGACACTAGTACATAGTAAGTTCCGCTTACACTTACACTATCTTTGTAACCTTTCTGTTTAATATATCTTTCTTACCTCTAATTCGTGTTCCGTGTTTTCCTTCCGTGGTCCCGACTTTGGTGGCGACGGAGAATTCGAGAAACCCACTCACTCCGAACCCTCAATACCTTACCAGGCCCACATCTGTGTCGACGAAGAATTCGAGAAACGAATTCACGTCGAAAACCGCAATAACTTGCCAGTCCCACATCAGTGGCGACAGAAAGATTCGAGAATTTCGTTCTCACCATATCAATAGCGACAGTGTACTCGAAAAATACACAGAAACTCCACGTGTTCCCACAGCAATGTTGAACGAGAAATTAAGCTGGTATTACTACATTAGCGATTTAAACGCAACACCCAGCGTCTACATATAAAAAAATATTCCGATACCAAACAGCAGTGATGAACTAGCGATTCGACATCTACGGAATATTAAAGTCTGTCCAAATAACATTACGAGAACTATTTCCTACACACCCACACACAAAGAAAAAAAAACAGTTTGTTCATAAAACACAAGTGCCAAAGTACTATTTACAACTCAAGATTTCGAAAAAAACTATCTAAATTTTTTTTATGTAACTGAGTTGAACTCGTGCATAAAATTATTCTCCCCTCAAATTCACTGAGGCGAGTTTTCTCTTTTTGTACCTTTATAAAAAAAATACATAAGTGTGGTGAAAATTTATACAATTACGTTAAAATTAACGGAACCACGGAATTGCAACACATAATTAGTTTAGTTTAACTAATTATCTGTCCATTTTTTTTCGTGTGTAAAATAAAAAAATAAAAAAAAATATCAAGATGTTTTTGTGTACCTCCCCTTGGTGCACGGGTTTCAAAGCAACAAAAAAATCGCTGTCATTTTTGTTGGTCTAAATATGGAAGATTTTCAAAAAGTAATTGCCCAAATGCTAAAAGTAAATTTGGATCAGCAACAAAAATCAGGAGAAAGACAACAACACCTATTTTTGGAATTACATAAACAACAATTGGAATTCCAACAAATTACGCTTCAGAATGCTGAACTACAACAGAAACAACTTAAAGAATTTCTCGTAAATACATTAAAAGGCTCAAATTCTGAAAAAGATACAATATTCTCCCAGAGTACAATCTACAATTCAATGGAAACATTTGAATACGTACCAGAGAACGACAAAACTTTCGGCGCTACGAAGATATTTTCAACGTAGACTGTGAACAATGGCCCAGTAAAAAAAAGGTACGTCTACTATTGAGAAAACTAGGAACTACAGAACATAGTAGGCTCGTAGACTTCATACTACACAAGAAAACCACTGACTTAGATTTTTCAGAGACTATTAAGCTCCTATCGGAACTATTCCGGCCTAACGAAACCTTGTTCCACAAACGTTGGAAGTGCCTGAACACAGTCAAAGACAACCAGCAATATTTTCTAACGTTTGCAGCATCGGTAAACAAGCTCTGTAATGATTCTAAATGAGCCGAACTGACTGCCGATGATTTCAAGTGCTTAATTTTTGCACAATGTCTAGTATCAGCAGAAGACGCCGAAGTCAGACGACGGGTACTGACCAAGATTGAGAAAGCACAAGGATTGACTCTCCAAAAACTGGCAGAGGACTGTCAAAGAATAATATCTGTAAAGTGTGACTCAAACACTATCGAGGAATCAGGTGTGGCTTAGATTAATAAAATCAGAAGGAAGTCTACCTTCTATTCCGCTCAAAAGACAAAAGGCAAATCTCATGTCCTAAATTCCGCAGTAACGAAAATTCAAATATGTTAAAGAAACCGCCCGGACCATGTTACCATTGTGGTAAATGGCATTGGATGAAATTCTGTCCAGTTAAGAACAAAAAATATTGCAAAAATTGCAATAAAAGTGGGCTTACTTTAACTTCGTGCTGGTACGCCAACAGAACGAGAAAACCCAAAAATAAAATTAGGCAAGCTCAATCTGTCAATATTGTCGATAGGAATTTAAGGAAATATGTAACTGTGGCTATTTTCAATAATTCCATTAAATTCCACTTGACTCGGGTTTCGATCTTTCAAATTCGTAACTGGCGAAAAGATTAACATTTTAGGCGAGGTAATACTTACAGTAACACTAAATGGAGTTACCAAAAAGCTGAACGCCTACGTATTGAAAACTTCAGATAACTTATTTGGAACAGATTGGATTGAAAAATTCAATCTTTGGGATAGCCGAATGAGTATATTTTGTCGCAAGATACAAAATACAACGTCCAATTTGGTAAATCTCAAAAAGGAACTCAACAATTTCACTAGGTTTTTTTCTGGGGGCCTTGGGAAATGTACTAAAATGAAAGCTAAGTTCAAGGTGAAGGGCGGTGCACAACCGGTATTCAAAAAGAAACGGAATGTCCCTTTCGCTGCTCTAGAGCAAATCAACAAAGAGTTAGATAGACTCGAACAAGCAGGTATTCTGTCAAAAACAGATTTCAGTGAGTGGGCAGCACCTACGGTCTACGTAAAAAAGAAGTCCAATCAAATACGAGTATGCGCAGATTTTTCCACAGGGTTAAATGATGCCTAGCATGATCACCACTATCCTCTCCTAAGCCCTGAAGAATTTTTCAATAAACTCAATGGTGGAAAAGTTTTTTTCTAAAATCGACCTCTCGGACGTCTACCTTTAGATAGAGGTGGAAGAAGAAAATTCCAAATTGCTCTGCATAAACACCCATAGAGAGTTGTGCAAATGCAACAGACTGGTTTTTGGAGTAAAGGTTGCGCCTGCAATTTTCCAGCCGGTCATGGACGCCATGCTGGGCGACCTTGACTACGCAACGGCCTATTTGGATGATGTACTGGTTACTAGTAAAACTACGGCATAGCACCGGAACCATATAATAAACGTATTCAAAAAGATACAAGAATACGGATTTAAGGTTAAGGAAGCAAAGTGTGATTTTTTCTTACCAGAGATTAAATACTTAGGGCACATCATAAATAAAGACGGTCGTCGGCCGGATCCAGAAAGAGACAACGCGATCAGAAATATGCCGGCCCCAGATAACGTTCAAGCGTTACAAAGCTTCCTCGGCCTAGTTAACTTTTACCAAAGGTTCATTAAGAACATGCAAAATTTGAAAGGACAAACCATGGTCATGGACCCCGGAATGCCAAGACGCATTCGAGAAGATCAAGAAAACTCTTACTTCAGACCTCTCCCTCACCCATTACGACCATAGTCTCGACATCATAGTCGCAAGTTATGCAAGCTCGTACGGCATTGATGCTTGCATTCTGCATAAACTGTCAGATGGTTCGCGAAAAGCTGTGGCTCACGCATCAAGATCTCTACTTCCAGCTGAGAAACAATATTCCCAAATAGAGAAAGAGGCTCTAGGGTAAATATTCGCTGTGACAAAGTTTCACAGATATCTACATGGCAGACGGTTCATACTGCAGACGGACCATAAACCTTTAATTACAATTTTTGGTTCTAAAAAATTTCTGCCAGTCTATTCTGTAAATAGCCTACTTCGTTGCGGAACGATTCTCTTAAACTATAATTTCAAGATAGACTTCCTAACATCCCAAAATATTTGCCATGTAGACAGTTTATCGCGACTCATTCCAAAAAATACAGAAGTCTTTGAAGACTCCATCATTGCTAGTCTAAGGACAAATTGTGAAATCAAAAACACGATCGCGAGATCCCAGTTATTAGGCCGACATAAAAAGGGAGTCTCGAGAGGATGAATTCATTCAATCCATAAAAAGCAAAATTCGCAATAAAGACCTCAATGTGCCTGAAGTTTTTCCCTCTGCGGTGATGTCCTACTATACAATGACCGCGTAGTGATTCCAAACAGCCTACAAAGAAAAATCCTCAGGGATTTTCACATGGGATATCCGGGGAAGAACCGTGCGAAAAGCCTCATGCGCTGCTATGTTTATTGACCAAACATGGACAAGGGCATAGCAGGCATGATAGAATCATGCAAAGGATGCGCGCTTGCAGCAAAAGCTCCACCCACGACGTGCAAATGGCATAGAATTCATGTCGATTTTGCAGAGCCTTTATACAAAATGTACTACCTCATTGTTGTGGATAGCCACTCAAAATGGCCTGAGGTCCTACAATGCAAAAGACCAACTACAAACTGCACGATCGGATTGCTACACGAGCTATTCGCGCGTTTTGGCGTGGTAGATTGTGTAGTTACAGATAATGGCACGCAATTCACATCAAGTGAATTTAGAGATTAAAGTCATATCAGGTGGACCACGTTACAACGCCTCGGTACCAACCTAGGTCGAATGGCCAGGCCGAAAGGTTCGTGGACACTCTAAACAGGACTTTAAAAAAGGCACTAGGCACACCGACAGATAAAGCATTGCAACAGTTTCTGCAGGTGTATCGGATAACCCCTAATCCGAACACGCCTATGAAACAATGTTCGCAAGAAACAATGTTCGCGTGGAAAATCAAGTCTGTCTTCGACAAACTTATTCCACGGCAAGCAAAGTTAAAAAAAACGTATCGCCTCATAAGAAATATTTCAATCCTGGCGATAAAGTCTTTTTCAAGGCTTACAAAAACAACATAACATTCTGGGAAGTAGGCACCATAAAACAAAGAATTGGCGAACTGGTCTATATTGTCCAAGGACCGAAAAACACTCCCAAACGCCATTGGAACCAGCTCAGAAAATGCCGTTTGAAGGAATCGGAGGAATCACTACAAAATAGCTGTGAAGAGCCGATCGTCGTAATTTTCGATCACTTCGATCTCGACACGCCCCAAGTCTCTCCTGAAGTGCGACGCTCAGGAAGGAAAAGGAAATTTACTCAACCGCTTGGCGTAAATCCCAAGAGAAAAAACTATTGACAGTTTTATGTTTTTTTCTCCTTTTCAAAAATAAAAAAAAAACTCTTGGAAGGGGGGTATTGTGAGACCGTAACATACCTACAACATGGACTCTTTCATGACTATATAAAGTATGCGACATAACACTCTAGAGAGAAGAAGAAGAAGAGGAGGGGGAGAGTATTCTAATACCGTCGTATCAGCCGCGTACGACTACCAATATTGGACACTAGCACATAGTAAGCTCGCTTACACTTACACTATCTTTGTAACCTTTTGTTTAATATATCTTTATGACTTCTAATCCATCTTCCGTGTTTTCCTTCCGTGGTCCCGACTTTGGGCCCACATCAAAATATTTACGTGTTATGCAAGGGCGATGAATTATGCGATTTGTGCTGAGTATATTTTTGTATATGACCTCAGTAAGATTCAAAATATTTATCCGTTATGCAAATGTACGTTGTGACACCTCCTGTGAATTAAGATCAGACGTCTGTAGAGTCATAACTGGCGTGTACTTGTTGTTTTTTTTTGTTGCTAGCATTATTACTATTATTATTATTAGTAGTAGTAGTAATAGTAGTAGTAGTAGTAGTAGTAGTATTGTATCCTTGGTTTTATGTTGCATGCACATTTCTTTCCGGGTCCCAACCAGACATAAGAACTAAAATGGTTTCATTACATTTTCCACTGAATTTTTTTTTCTAAAAAAACAAAAAAGTGGACCATAAGATCACGCATATTTTGCCTTTATAAATCTTTTCGAAATGTGTGAGCTGTATCTATGAGTACACCGTTCTTTATTTTTTTTTAGGCATGGGATTCTAGTAATCCCTTTAATGATTTTATCGGTGCCTTTTGCAATCAATTCTGTGGCGACAACGACAACTGGGAATTTTGATATCCTCAAGTACTACATTTTTTTTTTTGATAGTTCTTGAAGATCTTCACAGATGCATTACAATCTGCAGGGACTGCCATGTCAAATAGAAAGCACATTATATCAGGGCGATTAGCTTTGATTAATCTCTCTGTGTGCATCATGAAATTGTTACAGGTCCTAACTTTGTAACCGGATCTGGTTGATTTTTGTATAACCTACTTGAATTTTCCTTACCGTAAAACATACATATTTTCCAAGGGGAAATTTACCATTTCTATCATGCTGAGTTCTATATTCATTATATTATATACAGCTGACATGCTTATGTCTATTGTATGCAGAAGTCTCTTTAGCAAAAATTATGCTACGGTATAAAACTCAGGAAAAAATTATAAAAGAACATTAAAGATTTGAAAGACAAAAAGATTGAAAGTCAAAAGTTCATGAGTGTAGGCTGGATATGTAACTGACATACACATCATCATTTCTTTCCTAATTGATGTCATTGAAATATTTCTGTTAAGTTAAACCTTCAATAAAATGTTTATGTATATATAAACATAACACAGATGAGATACAGAGACTGGCTTTGTTGAAATCTTTTCATTCCAATAAAGCCAGAGATGCAATGGGTTACTGAGTGTGAGGGAATATGAGAAAAAAAGTAAACATTATTACAGAAGTAGAACAAAAGAAGAACATGAATTAATAAAACAGAATATAACGATTGACATTTCATTCTTAGTTTTCGAAGTAGACTAGAAAGCCAGATGTTGGAAGAGTTTTTAACAGACAAAGAGTGCGAGAGAAGAAAATTTTAGCATAGAACTTAAGGTTATATCAAGCTATTTGAACTCTAAAATAATGAGACTTTGTCGATAATCTTGTAAGGTGCTTAAATTCATAAAGTCTAGATACAAAAGAAGAAAGCTCACCAGAAAAGTTACAATGACAATATTTATACAAACGGAAACGCGAATGTATGCTACAGCAGTTGGAAAGTAATGGAAAACCGAGATGCAAGGTCAGGACTAATAACATTACATATTCTCCATTGCATTTTATCAAGATTCTCTAAATACATATCACAAGCAACAGGTCATATGTAACAACACTATTATCTTCTGGGGCGAATGGTATATTAATAAATGTGCAATATAGTTTCTGGCGAGAACACATTGAAATGACTTTCCTAGCATTCAACACAACAGTTGTTTCAATACAGACTTTACACTTCATGTCAGCACAACGAGTCACTATACTAGAGGTTAGACTCAGTCCTGATGGTGGAAAGTAGAAACAGTTCTCTTAGACGATTAAAAAAGAGCAGTTTTGTATATTATTCCACAGGTGTAAAATTCAGTAAAAACACTTTAAAAAAATTACATATTTGAAATCATTGTGGATTCCGGGTTGAAATCAGGTACCAATAAATAACAAACGCCAGGAATGAATATATGAAAATTATGTATTAACGTAATAATACAAACTGATAAAGCAGGTTAGTAGTTCCAGGAATACGGGTTAGTAGCAAAATATATATACAGTCTTTGGTATTGAAGTATCGCTGTATGACTTCTTACTGAGTCTACGTGCTCGCTCACTGTGACTCCTACAAGCTGTTACCTCACCCCCACACTTCTGGTTACCTACAACCTTTTACTCTGTCACGCTAGACTCGACTCGACACTTCGGTCTTGCTCGGTATTTATCGATCCACCCACAACGATTGAATGTGGCACAAGGCCGGTTTAATGTGGGTATCACCGAGCCCGTAGGCTCGGCCAAAAATATAGCCTTTGAACCCGCCTAGACGGGTTCAGGCCCTGTCTACCTCCCTGGATGAAACCTTGCCCTTCGGCAAATCTTCGTCCGGGTTCCTCTCTGCTAACGCAGAGAGTTCGACAGACGTCGCTTACAGTCAAAGACTGTATCACGACTCCGCTAGACTCGGAGGTCTTGCTCGCTATTTATCGATCCACCCACGAGGATTGAATATGGCACAAGGCCGGTTTAATGTGGGTATCCCCGAGCCCGTAGGCTCGACCAAAAATATAGCCTTTGAACCCGCTTAGACGGATTCAGGCCCTGTCTACCTCCCCGAACGAAACCTTGCCCTTCGGCAAAGCTTCGTTCGGGTTCCTCTCTGCTAATGCAGAGAGTTTGACAGTCGTCGCTTACAGTCAAAGACTGTATCACGACTCCGCTAGACTCGGAGGTCTGACTCTGTCGGGTCTTCACGTAGACGTAGTATATGTATATACTGGGTGAGTTCATTTGTGTAAAAAGGGGAGAACCAACAGAAATAGAATTCGTTATAAAATATATCAGACTTTATGAATGCGTGAGAAAATATATGTATATTCCATCAGGACAGGTATATTAATTACCCCTTCCCAATTACCTGTCACAGTGATAACAATTTTCTAAGAATGTGAGAAGTAGACAGGGATTAAATATTTTGCATTTTCGCCACATATTTTTCTCCAACTTTATGACAAAACATAATTTTATTGTTATTTTGTTGCTATTAAATTTATTATTATTATTATTCTTTTTATTTTCTTTGATTTCTGGCGTTTACACATTTCTTTCCGGGTCCCGCCCAGGGACCTAAGGTTAGAAATGGCGTCATGACACTTTCCACTGACAAAAAAAAAAAGATTACATAGATAAAGCCCTTCGTAAGGTGTGGGCTGTACTTGTCAGAGCAATTTTCTGTATCTCCTTGAGGCATGGACTTCCAGGAATCCCTTCAATTAGTCTACTGGAATCTTTTCCAACCAGTCCTAGAGCTCCAACTACAACAGGGATTGTTGATGTTCCCCATATGCCACATTTTCGCGATTTCTATTTCAAGGTCCTTGTACTTTGACAACTTTTTGAATATCTTCAAAGATACATTGCAGTCGGCAGGGACTGCCATATCAATAAGGAGGCACCGATTTTGTTTGTGGTCTTTAATAACAATATCTGGGCGGTTGGCCTTATTACTGATAATAAAAATAATAACAATATTAATGTTCATAATAATAATAATGAGAAGAAGAAGAGGGGGAGGAGGAGGAAGAAACTTACTGAGCACAATATCAAATATTGTCATTATAGCACGAGATGTCTTTAAACTTATCAATAGTCTTCCCCTTAAGAAAGTGACTGGCCGAGGCAAAATATCAGTGGCTGTCCTTAAGAATATCAACCCTGAATTATACTCGATCCTAGCGAAGTTATTCAAGCACTGCTTGAAGGAGAAATACTTTCCAAGCCTGTGGAAAGTTTCAAACATATACCGAGATAAAAACAACATCTTGAGAGGCCCGCAATCGGGGTTTCAGTCTGTTCGATCCACTGCACATATTCTGACTAGCATTACGGACATAATTTGTGAGGCTCTTGACCACAAATATACCACGAGGACCATAGCATTAAATATTTCGAAAGCTTTTGACAAGGCAGAAAGGTTTGCTATACAAGCCCTACAGTGGAGGGATCATTGGAAGTGTTTTCTCAATTATAAAATCCGACCTAACAGCTAGACCCCTGAAGGTAGTTATTAACGGCCAGTCCTCCAGAGCCCCGGCGTTCAACGCAGGCGTTCAAAGCGAGCGTCCCACAAGGGTGACTTCTCGGACCAACCCTATTTTCAATTTGCATAAATTATCTGCCAAATTTTTATACTTTGATCATTTGCAAACATGTATGCCGATTATACGACGAAATACGGGCGCAGCTCTAAAACTGTTGATGATCAGAAATTGATAGCTCATCTCTTATCCGACCTAGCACTAACTTTCTAGTGAGGGAAAAAAAAAAGAACCTCGCTGATTACATTCAATGCCTCGAAAACGAAACTATTTAGATTCCATCATCGCCGATTAGAAACGCAAATTAACGCCAATCACGATAAATGAATGTTCCCTTGTGGAGGCACCGTGTCTTGAGAGATAATTAGGCCTTAAACTAGCCCCCAAACCCCAATTGGAACTCGTACATAGGATTCATCGCGAAAGATGCGGTTAAACTGGTCTGCTTCCTATATATTTCTTGTAAGTTAATGTCTCCTTATGCTATCCTCTGCTTTTACAGTTGCCGGGTCAGACGGAAAATGGAGTACTGTTGTCATATTTGGGTGGAAGCTGCCTTGTTCCCACTTTGAAATCTCGGTAGATTTCAGAAGAGTCTCAGAGTCTTTGTGGGATGTGGTAACTATGAACTACATTCCTTAGTTTTGCCATTTCTAAGCTTCACGGCTGCTGTCCACCATGGCACTTACACTGTAAAAACCACGCTCATATTCCATCGGTAATTACCTTCCACTCGAACAGCTTCTTCCTGCAAACACATGTTTTGTGCAACTGCCCTACTTAGTGGATGTTTATCCCGATCACTATAAACTTAACCTGTTCAAGTTTTAGTTTAACATTTATCTTCTCCTCCTACGCGTATAAACTGTCTCTTAAAGTGACCCTCTACATCGAGTGGTCCCGGGGCTTTGTGCAGTGTGTTGCTTACTAAAAAGTAGAACAAGAAAACGCATCAGAAGTTGAAACAAATGAGAACAATTGTTTAATACTGTGTATTCTCTTATTTTTATTTTGAAAACAACAATGGCATTAATAATAATAATAATAATAATAATAATAATAATATTAATAATTATTATTATTTTATTAATATTAGTATTATTATTATTATTATTATTGTTTTTGTTGTTGTTGTTATTATTCCATGGAAATTCTATGACAATTATTATCTACAATTAACTAAGGTGTTTGGATAAGAACATCTCTTGCAACTCTTACTAAATTCCAGGTGATAATTAATTTGTTATTGCCTCGACTCAAAGTCTTGTAAAGTTAGTAAGTTAAAGATTGCAATAACTACCGCAGAACGACCAAATCATTTTTATAATCTATCCGTACGATTCCTTAATTCAACTTCCTTATATAATAGAATAATAGTAAAACATCTGATCCATTTCTTTGTATTCTTTCTGCTCACAAAAATCAATTATTCGCCTTTCTCATGAATCTCTAATTAACGCTGATAGAATATTTTCTGTAACAGAAAAATGGAATTACGGTGTAATTAAACTCGACTCATTTATCTTTTCTGTATCTTGCAAAATCATGAATTTTGTCATTCTCTCGAATATAATATCTTTTTAGTATTCATACAATATATAATAACCTTTGGTAAAGTGACAGACACATTTTAAACCGCGCCCTCGATTATTGTGACTCTCCGATTGACCGTTTTTCTGAGTGTGTTCTGCAAAACAGTCATACGGAGATTTTAAAAAAATTTGTCCGTTTTTGTTTTTATATATCATTATTATTATTATTATTATTATTATTATTAATATTATTATTATTATTATTATTCGACTGTCAGTATTCCTCAAAGGACACTGACAATCAAAAGTGGCTAGTGTATGTTGTCTAATATAAAAAAAAATTCGGTTTTATCAAGTAAATAAAAAAACAATGACAGAATGAGAAAATGATTTTTTAAAAGAAAAGCACACATCTTTGAAATCAGATCATCTTTCAAAAGGCATTTTCTTCTAGGTTTGTTGATGTCTATTTTTTAGACTATTTCTTACAAAATTATTTATTTGTCATAACTAAGCAAACAATCTTGAAGGAAAGGGAATGCATCAGCCAAGAAAAGATGAAACAAAGATTCCAAAATACACAAGATCTATTTTTGCACTGTTTTTATAAAAATATCCTTTTGCTTTCGAAGAACCACATAAATTTTACAACTGCCTTTGATGTATTATTCTTCCGTATTATTTTAGATAATGTTATTTCGCTTTCTAAAAAAACAAATTATTTTCTCTATTTCCGTATACTTTTCAAATTCTAAACAATTTTACTTTTAGCGCTTGCATATAACAAAGTTGGCATTATCAGGAGGATGTTACGAGTAGAAAAGTCAATTGCTGTTTCTTTATCAGGCAAAGAAGAGGGCTACTGAATGAGGTTAAAGCCTGGACGTAAGAAGGCGAAGTAAGTGAAATTTTAATGATATATAGGAAAGAAAACGGTAGAGCCGGAACTTGGTGAGGTTAAGATTGAGGAGTTTATTGAAGAATTTGGAAGTCTGTCACGAAATGCAGTAATTCTCAAGAAGAATTTGGAACTTCCAGGTTACCAATTTAATGCGAAGAGAATACGATTGATTCGACACTGTTTATTTGCATGAAAGATAGTAGCGTTATGTGTTCGAAATGGTTGAACAAAGAATGTAGTTTGTCTGAATATTTGACATGGAAATATTCCTGTTAATGGAACCTTTTCTCAGATTCGAAATAATCCAACTGTTAGTATTATTCAAAGATAGATAGATAGATAGATAGATAGATAGATAGATAGATAAAAAGACGGAAATAAACGATAGATAGATAGATAGATAGATAAAAAGACGGAAATAAACGATAGATAGATAGATAGATAGATAGATAGATAGATAGATAGATAGATAGACAGAAATAATAGATAGATAGACAGAAATAATAGATAGATATATAGTGTGTGTCTGTGTGAGAGAGAGGGGGGGAAGATGTACTTTTTCTAAACTGAGTAGTGTTCCACAGCATCAAAACTCTAAATGTTGCTGTTGTGGCTTCTGTAGTTTTTCTAGTTGCTTTATGCAGACACATGCTGAAGTATATTTATATTTGACCATCTCATAGACTGGTTGCCAACCAAGGATACGAAACACAGTCTGCGTCACAACTGAAAATATTATTGGGGAAGACAAAATGGATTTCTGTATTTTTGCGAAAGGCTTAGAAACAATATCGAAAGGAAATGTAATTCGCCATGCTGACCCACATTTCCCCACGAGTAACAATTGCGACATATCCATGTATGTAATTCAGGAATACCATAAAAAAACGACATGTATTTAGCAGAAGAACGGACGTACATTCTAATATAAATTCTATACAGTTTACTGTGTTTCCAGAAAAACAGACAAAATAAAAATGCAAAATATACCTATTAATTAATTCATATGAAATTGCGTGTATAAGAAATGATGCTTTTTCGCGTTTGTTAAAAGATTTGAAATGTTCAGTATATTTGATAATTTAAAGAATTTACACCAGATGTACACGGCTTGTTTTGACATATGTTTGATTAGTTTCCGAGCTTTGAGTTTATCTGTAAACTTTACCATATAAAACAAATCATATATGTTATTTATATTTTTCATCCAATAAAAATTGATAAATATGTAATTACTCTTTTATTTGCAGTTGTTATAATGCAGATAAACTTAATCTTATTTATTTTCATACAAATATTCTTTGGCGACATGATAATTATAACTGTCATACATCGAAAGGTTAAACTGAAACACTCAACCTCATCTTGGTATGAATTTTACATGTTCAACCTATGTGGCGTATTTTTAGATTGATAGTCCGTGCAGCCTAGACATAATCTAAATGTTTACAGGCGATTATGAAACAGAAATTACTTGCTATATTCTTCTTAAAAGAAAGCTGTCCTGGTACTTGTTGTAAGCTAGAGAAGGTTCCTGAATAGAATAATCAAACGAAGCCTGCTAATGAACGATAGTACTTAGGGCAAGAAAAAACGTATAAGATTCACCAGCGGAGCGTAGAAGTAGTCAACTGCTAGAAGTGAGTCAAAAGAATTCTCCAATGAAACTTCAACTGCAGGATATCTACCAACCGCCCCACAAGGCCGAATTTAATATGGGGTATCCGAGCCCGTAGGCTCGGCCAAAATTTCACCGTAGATCACGTATAAAATGAAGTCGGATAGCTGTTTCCCGAGACGAGAATCTGGCCTTCGACATAGCCTCCTCTCTGTCCGAAGGTAGAGAGTTTGACCAGCACAGATGAAGACGAATCTCCAACTGCAGTATATCTACCAAGAGCCCCATGCAGTCAGATATGACACAAGGCCGAATTTAATGTGAGGTATCCTAGCCAGTAGGCTCGGCCAAAAATTCCCCGTAGACCCCGTATAAAACATAAGCAGAGAGTTTGACCAGCACAACTGGAGACGAATCTCCAACTGCAGACCAACATACAGCATTTACTACTTTATGGGAATGGGGACATGTCCGTATGTAAGATAAAATGTACTTTATTAGAATATTTGTGACAGAAATATTACTGTTTACCATTTACTATTAGCAGAGCGATGTAAAAAGTGATGCTACTTTATGTAGTAATCAGTACATATCATGTAGAGGTATTAAAAATATTTAAAGATATGATTTCTAAGATTTGTATTTCTTATCAGTTCACAATGATTCCGTTATGTTTGGAAGTGTCAATTCTTTTAAATCATTCTAGCAATAAGACTGACAATTTATTATATATCCTGAAACACTTTCTACAGTTTTAGGTAATGATTGAAGAACCAGCTAAAACAATGGAACTTGATTAATCAGAGTAAATGCAGTTGACATCCTGATGTATTCTTTTTCATTTTTCACCACCTGAAAGTGAATGAACCAGAAAGGACACTATAGAAAAACAGCAATTAAAGAGCCATATAATGTATAATTTTATTAACATATTCCGTCAGTTGTCAGGAAAACATGAACCCGAGAAATAATTTCACGAGCAAGAAGAGCAAGATAAAACCTATCAGCATAGAATTTATAGCCTCAAGTAGTAAGTTCCTCAGTGAAATTATGTGACCTAACTGTCAAAATAGTACTGCGTTTAAATTCGTGAATTCTAGATACCTACAATGATCCTTCATCAAAACATTTTTTTGCTAAAAGAAGAGACAATGAGATGCTACATCGATGGAAGTGATTGAAGCTGAGATGCCATATCAGGACTGATTACGTTGCCGGTTCTTCTAGGAATTTGGTAGCAATTTTCGATGCACGGACGAATAAATACGATAGACATACAAATTTGCAATATGGATTGTAGCTGGGAAAATGTCTTGCACGATATAGTGTACCACTTTACTAGGAATAGACTTAGCTAATCATTCAGTATAATCATTCTACATAATATCAGTGGAAGACGAGAGACAATAAAGGCGCAGTGTTTTGATCTCAAGAAGATTAGCATCGACCAGCTTTATGGAAGGTAAAATATATTTGAGATTAATAATAGAAAGCAATTTTGTTTTAGAAATGTTAAAATTAACAGGTCATCTCTTGCCCCATTTAACGACTGATTATAGTTCATTTTACTGATCAGCTGCTAATTTGATTTTATCGAAACTATCAGACTAACTTCTAAGACAGGGATTTCTTTATTTAGTTTAGTTGACTCTAAATTATTTCACATGTGTCATCGCAAAATCTTTCTTAACTTACTTGCATGTACTCATGATTCATTTTGTAAGATTCTAGACATATTCCGGGTAGGCTGGCGTGAAAAGCTTTCAATATAATTATTATGTGGTAGGGTTTTATATATAGCTGATGAAATCTGACTTTTGATTTTTTTAGAATCTACACCCAGTAAATCACAGTCTCTCTCCAGTTCCGATAGATAGGCTTTGAAATTATATCTATTTTCCCGAGGCTGGTTGACACTCGCTCATAGATAACCCACTCTAGGTTGATATTCATCTTATAAATTACCCTACTTTTTTTTTACAACTTTGTTCATTTTGTACAAGGCCTGGGAGCCACTAGAGGGAGTGTGATACAGTTTAATAGGCAGAGATTTTATCGGATATGTGGAGAAAATAACAGTTACAGCTAGACTTGACCAAATTAAAATTGTGGCGATCAAGAAAACATTTTTTTGGGAGTCGGTTCCACAGATCACCGGTTCGCTGGAAGAGGTTGCTAGAGTAGAACTTACATCTCAACAAAAGGTATACGAAGGTAATGAAGGTTGTCCGCTACGACGTGCGTAGCCGTGAAGTTTAGAGCTAGTAGAACTAAGGAGTGAATTTCGTCTTAGCACTTTCGTTTAAAATAAAGATAGGGCAGCGAAAAGGCTTGCGATGAGAGGGTGAAAACTAATTTGCCATCCATAGAGACGCTTTTAGACTCAAACGTGACTTGACTCTTGTAAAGTTAAGGAGAACACGAGATATCAGGTATTCACTGGAGCGGTAAAGAGAACTGACCATTTTTCAACAACTTTAGCCGTGGACGAGTACTGGGGTGAGTTTAAGTCTCAACTGTCGCTCAAGACAAAGTGCCTCCCCGAGAGGACATCCATTCGTCGTGACTGGCGATATTTTGTGGTCTGATCGGTGATGACGGAATGATCATATATACAAATTCCATTTGGAGCCGGTTAGTATTTAAGGCCCATTACGCGCTCAGGATACAGGGCCATCTTCGAGGGAACATACATTCATCGTGAGTTATGATAATTCAGGGTTGGATCGGCGATGATGAACAAAAGTTTGAGTGACGTACCCAATCGGAATTCATACTCGGCTCGTCGATTTTTCGTCGCAATCAGGTAGCAGATACATTATTTGTACATCACTCATGTCACTAAACCAAAATATATTGTGCTTGCTCTTAATACACAACTGGCATTTTTAACAACATATTTTAGAGTAAAGATCTCCTAGAACGCATGACAAGACAGGGTTACCAAAAAAAACGGGAATTTTTTTGAAGGGGCGTATTGACAGATATGAGCAAGTGGCAACACTGCGAGACAGTGACCTTGAACAAGTAAACATTTCGCCATTTAGAATTCAAGTTGAAATTCACAGTATTCCAGCTGAGATGTTGCAGCAGTCAATGAGGAATCTCAACAGCAGATTTCAAGAATGCATATGTAGAGGAGGACGCCATCTACGGAACGTAATTTTAAAAAAAATGAAAATTCCATCATTGTTTCTTAAATGGCATGCTTTAAGGTGTCAATTACTATAAATAAAATATTTTTCTTCCATTACTCTTGGTGTTATTGGATGGTTAAAAAATTCCCGTTTTTTTGGGTCACCCTATATCATTCACCCACAAATACTAAGAACACGGTAAGTGACTGTTATACTCAATAATAACAATAATAATAATAATAATAATAATAGTAATAATAATAGTAATAATAAAATAATATGAAAGGTATTTCCCATATCTCAAATCGGGGCCATTCTCCTTCCTAACGTAATGCCTACATTTCCTACGCTGTATCTTTCACGGTCGGCGTTCTACTGCGGATGCAACATAAAATAGAAATACTATTCGATTTATCACAGATTATCGCCAATCGCTTGAGCTTCTATCGCCGATTGCGCACCTTCAATTGATTAAGCGCAAGGGTGCCAATCAACGAGCTGCACGGAGTTCGTTAATTGGATTTTCAAATCGTGTTCGAAGTGAGAACTAAACATAATTGGCCAAATACCGTAGTCATTCATAGATTGAACTTATAACTTCCAGATGTCAATTTAAGCTGATATATTTTAATATTGATTGCGATATTTTGCTCAAATTTTTAAGTTCCTCGTCTTAACTATTTACATTGTTTTGACTGTTGTCCTCACCTTTATTGTAATACTCGAAAATTTTAGACGTTGTACGACCCGGCATTCCTCAGAGCATATACTTTGGATTTTCCAGCCTAACCATTTATTTAATTCACGACGGTAGATTGTTCTGTTTCCGACGTGTCAGGCCTTTTCTGGATATTTCAATTAAGTGAATTCCCTTTATTAAGTCAATCCACCAAGTTGTTGTTCACCTCTCTTGTGGCCAGGTACTAATCTCAAAACTCACTGGATTACCTCAGCCAGCTCTTCCATACACCGGACCATGTGTCATCACCTTGACTTACGTTAAAAACTGTAGACTCAACAGCATATTTTTATTATATATATATATATATATATATATATATATATATATATATATATATATATATATATATATATATATATATATATATATATGAAAAAACGAAGATGCCACGAGAGTATGGGCTAAAATGTCTAAAATAATCGCTGCCGAAATGTGTTTTTGAAGAACCTGTCATGAGTAAAATTTAATAAAAACTACAAAAAAAGGCAAGCATTTATGTTGTCATCTAAACAGTGCGTAATTCTATTATCATATGAAGTCGATGTACATAACTTGAGATAAATGCAATTAACAAGCGTTCACAAAATCAATAGTGCAGTTAATAGGTAAAGAGTTATGAATGTTTATCTGAACTCTTTCAAAGGCCTGTCTTTTAACATCCAGACGTGGGCTTTACGGTTGTCAAACATGGACTAGTGTAACACATACTTGATTCTGTCACTTTGTGCCTGTTTCCTAAAAGAAATGGCCGAAGCAGTAGGTCATGGGAGAACATCACCAAGAAAAATAAATTAAAACTGCAGGATCAGTGTAGTTAGACGAAGGGGTGAAAAAACAGACGTGAGTTTCAAGCTTGTAGCTTTGTTTAAAAAATGTGCAACAGTTTTTCCAGCTGGATTAAATTATTAAAGTATTAAAAGATGCTGTGTGTCAACTTGTTAATTTGTTAAGTCAAGCTGATTCCCATAGAAACGTGTTGGTGACTAAGATACTTCCGTACCATAGCGGCTAACAACGTGTACCCTCCAGAACAGCAGCTATTATGATAATACTGAATGCTTGTTTGATTCGCTCGAATATCCTTGTGGCAACAATCAAACCGAATATAGGATGCATTTGAGATTGTGTCGTCAATCCTAACCAAAGATTTCTTATCAGCTGGTAAGAATCTACTCTGAAATAAAAAAAAGAATACATCAACATTCAGTGGAATTTTTCTTTAACAGACGGCCATGTATCCCGTAATTCTTCACGGTCATCTTGGTACCATGTGTTTCTCTACATAGCAGTAGTGTGTACATCTATCGGTTGGCAATCTGACGATGTTCACGTGTCTTATAGCTGGCTTTGAATTCATAAGCGTACTTCTATTAGATTCGTTGTCCTATCAGTCTGGCCAGATAGTTGATGCTAAGACGACGTGTGTGAAAATAACAAAAAACATAATCGATCGCAATTTGAACACTGTACGCCATTTTCAATTTCTGCTGCTAGAAATTATGCTGACCTCAATCTGTAAAACTAATACGAGAAAATCATTAATGAAACGTAATGATTCCATTTAACTTATCCTCGTGAAATTAAAAACAAAAACACCACTTTTCTCAATAAGGATTCCAGAAGCAATGATCAGAGAAGCTAATGATGAAAAGTAAAAAAAAAAATCAGGCTCACGGCACCTTGTCAGCTATGTAAACAATTATTTCTTTTTATTTAACTTTGCATGACTGTATTTTATGGCATTTTATACAGCAATTAAATCTGTGCGTTAGTCTTTCGAGCGGCTAGAAAAATATTTTCTTTGAAAGCCATGCTTAAGAAAAATGACATATTTTTCGTCATTCACCTTTTCGCTGTCATAAATCCTGACATTTTTATGATCGATTCTCTAATTCTTGTGAATAAAGAGGCTGCATGAAGTATACGGATCCTGAGCAAGCTCGTTTGATACTTTAATGACAACTACTTAAATATACGAGGCCTGATAAAAAAAAAGGTGTCGGTATGTTGCTATGGTAACGGTGTAAAAATACGCCGAATGAAGATTCATGGCACAGACAGGTCTTGAAGTCTGTCGCGCATGCACTCTATAATATTTTCGCCCTCTTCCGTTGTTTATAGCAGTGCTTGAAAGGAAGTCAATAGTGTTGACACCCATGAGTTTCCGTCAGGCCTTGTGTTCCCGGTCAAGATCTCACTCCTTACGACTTTTAGCTCTTCAAAAATCAAAACCAGTTTGAACGGAAAAAAAAAATTCAAGACGTCGATGATATTCATGAGGTGGAGTAGCAGCTTTCTATCCACCAAGAAAAGAGATCCAGTAGAGTTTCCATCAATGGATAAAGTCAGTGGCTTCAGAAGGGGACTACTATCGAAGGAAATTAAATGCTGAATTGTTATGTGTTGTAGTTTTCTATATATAGTAATTGTTTTGAACAGACATCGAATTTTAATTCTTTTGTTTACCATCTCTGTTTCGAAGACACATGAGCTCTGCTTTCTCCATTCCCAGACTGTATATTTCACAGCGAACAGAGATCCCCCAGTCCCATGCAGTGCATTGCGAGTAAGTAAATGTTAGAAAAAGAGACCACCCTTTTCCAAAGACCTATGTCACTCCATGTTCTGTAAAATATGGTATCTAATTAACATTAAGGGAAGACAGCAAAGGTTGCACTAGTGGAAGACATTTCTAACACCGCGAAGTGTTACAAAGCAAAATTATTAAACTAGTATTTCGAAACATGCTATTAAATATCATCGTCAGATCTTTATGGATGACATACCTGGTGTCCAGCCAATTCAGAAATGCCTGAATCGTCAAATCTATCTAAACGTAATTTTTTTTCAATTTAATGTTCCACAATTATATCAATTAAATGAGCCAAGTAGGTGTTTTTTTTTAAGACAACAATTTTTATAGATATATTATGTATTTAGGCATATTTCATTCAAAAACGTCTATTATTAAGCATTTTATTTAATTCATCTTGTTTTTGAAAAAGTGTTCTCATTTTTGGATACAGAGTAGTAGTATATAGAATATATAGTGTGTAGAAAACTGTCCAAATGTTTTACAATTCTGAGCGATTTCTGCTATACTTTTAGCCATTATCATGGATGATTTTATTTTCGAGTTTAATTGAGTGTGTGCATCGTGTGCATGTTTTGGGTGCCACAGAGATATTCCACTTTCCGAACACAGCACTGCAGCTGGGGTCGGAGTTAATATTATCAAGTGATGGCTTCGTCTTTTCCACCAATATGGTTTCCCTTATTTCCAATTCTTTTTTTACAGGTTGATGAGGTAATTATGTTTGTATTTTCTACTAGTATGCCTTTGATGGAATCTGGAAAGTGTGTGTGTGTGTGTGTGTGTGTGTGTGTGCGTGTGTGTGTGTGCACAGCGTCTGGAAAGACATGCATCCGCGCGTCCGATATAATCATCCTCGAATTCAGCCTGATCAGGAAAACAGCTCCTCAAGGGGCGTTTGAACTTACATATAATTTTCGCCCACTGCAACTTCCACTCTGCTGGCGTGACGCTATTCCTGAGTACAAGGTCAGCTGCCCCAAGTTTTCTGCAGGAGATAATTAATTTGATTTTTTTTTTATTAGAGTCAATTGGGGCAGTGTATTTCTGTATAATATTTCCAAGTGAATATTCATCATGTTTTAGTTAATGTTCATATGTTTTTTGTAGAAAATATTTGTTATTTTTGACTGTATGTTCACTATCGTTGTTATTTACTTTGTGGAGAAATAATCTAATTTGGTGGTCTATAAGGTGGTGAGTAAAGCCTTTGTTAGTATATGTTTTATATTATTGAGCTCTTTAAGGGAGAATTGTCGAGAGGATGAATTCTGGTGTTTACTTTTTCGGATGTTTTTATTACTGCTATTTTATATCTGAATGGACATTCACTTTTAACGTGAAAGTGGCAAGTATTTCTGCGAGTGTTTATATATATATATATATATATAATGAGGTGATAAAAGTGATGTTACTATATTCTACGAGAACATCAAAGAATGGGAGTTCATATTTTCCGACTAAGTTCGTAGGCAAAGTACATATATATATATATATATATGGAGAGAGAGAGAGAGGAGGAGGAGGAGGAGGAGGAGGAGGAGGAGGAGGAGAGAGTATGTAAATATAAAAGTGGGCATCGAAGTCAACACCCAGAATTGCGAGACTGTTTCAGACTAAGCACAATAGTCAGGCCATTGTGTTAGGTTTTTGCTCGGCCATTTATATATACAGGTCAGATATATGTAAACAAGAAAACATTTTTTTACTAAGTTACTTTAAAATCGAAAACTGCAAAATAACAATTCCAAAAGAAAACAAATATACAAATTCTAATAAATAAGCAAAAATAAAAATAAAATATATAAATTACTCCATTAATTTAGTAAAGAAACTAAATAAATAATAAGCAAATTAACACACTACGTAACGCTAAAATAAACACAAGAAAACGTAGTAATAATAATCAACAATAAAATAATCAATAATAAAAAAGTAAACTAACAACACTATCCGAGAAAAAAAAACTGCTTTCGGATCCACAATTATTCCCATTAGAATAATCCGAAACACAACAGTTGCCGCCCACCAACATAACACTTACAATGATACAACAGACTACACACAATGTATCACTGATATTTATATATAGTCGAGCAAAATCTCAACACACATGGCCTGACGATTGCGCTTAGGAATCAAACCTCTATCCTATACGGAAAAAATCAGAGCAGACATGGTATACCGAGAATGATGAGCGAACGTGTATTTTTTAAATAAGTAATTCGAGCCTTACCTAATCAGATGATCTCTGTGGCTGAGCGTTCATAGCACAAGGTGCTTAATGGTGATTTCGTATACGATTCCTGTCAGAGGCCGCATATTTTCTACGAAATTCCACGGAGGTCTTTTTAACTATATCACCCAAAGCAAGCCAGGAGTGCCATTAGCAAGGAAGGGGATACACAGAGGGAGAAAAAAAAGAGTAAAAACGTTTGTTTGAAGAAATTATATTGAGAAGGACGGGGATCAGCATTAAGGCATCAGAAGATGTCGAGTGGCATTAAATTTGAAGATTATAGCTATCAGGGAAGCAAGTAGGAGGAAGGGAGTTCCACTGTCGGGAAGTGCGAGAGAAGATGTTGAGGTAGAGGAGCTGGTTATATTTAACTATTTCGACAATGAAAGGGTGGGACCGAGATGCCAACTTAACATGCTGCAATTCATGCAGTTGGCGAGCCAGTGAATGTAGGTCGTTAGAGCAGTTGACATGAAAATATTTCTAGAAAAGACAGAGGGACGCCACAGCACGTTTGTGAGAAAGTGACTGTAAACGGCATGGCAGGTCAGGATTTATAACAGTGCATATCCGTGTCTGGCTTTTGTCAGGGGACAAAATCATATATGACAACAGCATTCAATACAATAATGAATGGTAGATTTGAAGGATGGACTAAGGCGAGAAAAAAACCTTCTGGAACGACACAGGGAACCAACTTTCCTTGCAGGAGATGAAGCTATTCAATGTAGTTGTTCCGCCCCCAGTCAGTGAAAAGCCTGAGACCAAACAGTCGCAGACGGACGCTCTCTTCGAGTTAGGAATCAGCCATTGTATTAATAAGCAGTGAGTATTCTCTATACTGGGTAAAGGTGAGCAGTTTCGTTTTAGAGGCTTTAAATTTTACAAGGTATTTACTGCCTTAGTCACTCACAGATTGGATGTCCTTTTTGAGACCAACAGCCAGGTTAGTTTTGTTAGCAATACCGGATTTACTATTGAGACATGAGACAATGATAATGTCGTCTGCGTAGATGCTTATTTGGGAACTGATTATATCAGGAAGATCGTTGACGAAGATCAAAAACAGTGCAGGGCCCAGAATAGAGTCTTGGGTACACCAGAGTTCGTGTGAAAGGCACTGTAGGAGAACCCGATTAATTCGACCTTCATTTTGCGGTTAGACAAGAATGATTTTATTAAGTCAAATAATCGTCATGTAATATCGTATCCCTGAAGCTTACGAAGAAAGATAGCATACCAAACCCTATCAAACGCCTTAGAGATATCTAGAGTCACAGCTCGAGCTTCTATGTTATTGTCAATTGCTTGGTATATAAATTCAATTTTGGCTGTGAGCACATCAACGGAATACCGGGCATAGCGGAAACCATATTGTTTGAAAAAGCGTAGATCAAGGGATGTAAGGTACTTAACCAATTCGACGTTCATTAAAGCCTCGAAGATTTTATTGAATAGTGGTAGTAGACTGAGAGAACGGTAGTTAGATGGACCAGAAGACTTCTTACAAAAGAGTTCTCTACATGAGGACTTCCAACTGGCTGGGAAGCAAACGTCAATGAGGCAGTCGTTATATAGTTCGGAGAGAACTAGACCAAGTTGAGGAGCACATTTCTTCAGGACTACGGCTGTATTCCCATACCCAACATTGAAATTGTGAAAATCAAATTTAAAGATGATGTCAAATACCATCGATGGTGTTATGCTCATCTCACTCAATAGAGGCACCATTCTAAGGGAAATTCAAGGATTGGTACTCCGGATGACTCGAGCGTTGAATTGGATGTGAATTCCTTAGCAAAGCATTCAGCCTTATCATCTGAGGAAGTCAGGACCTCAAAATGAATGAAGAGAGGAGGTATTGTAAAACTTGCTGTTGTACAGCACACTTTTACCAATCTGCCAATAAACTTTAGAGGCAAATTTGCGAGAGACAATACGGTGTTTCATTCCTTCTGCAAATAGTAATTTTGCTTCATTGAGGACATGTTTGCGCTCATAACGTTCAGAGACATAGAGACGTCTGTTGCAATCAGACATGTCGCTTCGGTACGTACAGACGGAAGTAGTGATTCCTATGCGCTATTGCAGCCGAGCAAGCAGCTGAGAATCAAGAAGATGAGCGCGGTTTAACTTTATATTTGCTTGCAGGGATGAAAGACTCGATGTCAACTTTTGCCCAGAAGGAGACCTCAGACGCACAGCTTTGAACGGGTTGATTAAAAACCACATTGCAAGGAACGTCAAGAAGGAAATTACGGAACGAGTCTCAGGTAACAGAAATATATTCTGTAAGTAGGAAGTTACGGGTGGGTAGTACAAGGATATGTTAATTGACACTACGGCATGATCAGAGTTACCAAGAGGGCAGAGCTGCCTAGCGCGACAGGAGTCAAAGATGGAGGTAAAACAGAAATCGAGAAGGGAGTCAGGGTTACTGGGGAAACGTGTAGGAAAGTCAACCACTTGTGTGAGGGACTGAGTGATTGAAAAGTTATGGGTTTCTATGACAGCGAATCAGTTACAGAGTGTTTAAGCTACATGGTTTGATAGGCGGTAAAGTGACTTAACACGAATATGTGTGCAAACGAATGTAGAGAACTAGCCTTGTCTATAGTATCAGAAATGCTATCAAGTACACCGCAATATTGGGAGGAAGGGGAACGATAGAGAAAGAAGAGACAGCTTTCTGAATTGAGGAGAGATAGACGGAGACAAATGGTCTGAGATTCAAGAGAGAGTTCCCTAGCGTGCGGGAGTTGATCCAGACGTAAACTCCCTGGCCATCCATGCAGATTTTAGAGTCCTTTCTAAGGAGAGGAAGATAATCTGGAATCGAGAAATCAGAGGCTGGAATTGACGAGTTAAGGTTGGTCTCGCAGAGAGCTAGTGTATCAAGAGACTTTTCAGAGAGGAACGATGTAAAACTGCAGAAGTTGGTACGAATGCCACGGATGTTGGAAAAGGAAATGTTAAATGGTTTATGTGATATTTTCAGCTGGCTTAGATTTATTTCTTTTATGTTTTACGGTCATGTTTCGTTAGGTTAGTAATGAAATGATCTAAGTAATAGAGCAGACGGTTATCAATGCGACATGGACAGAAAGGAACTGGCGGAGACTGCAACATAATGTGGCCTTAATGTTGCCCACTGGAGGGGCGTGCTGGGAAAACCTTCCATACGTGACATAGCACTGCAAGAATCCCGATATTATGCAACTGTTGATCAGAGCGGCCTCTCAAGACGCGATAGACGAGTTCGGGCTCCTAACTACCAGTTCGCAACAGCAATCTGAGAACTGACAACCCGGTACTCTCAGTAGGAAGAGACGCTGCCATAAAGAGATTAACGACAGCACTACTGAGAGAGAAAAGTAAAAGATCCGAGAAATACTCCCTAAATAAGAAACAAGTGATGAGTCTTTACTCTTGTTCAAGAGAAGGTGGAGGAGATTGACTGGACGATAGGAAAAACTATCTACTCCTATTAAACACACACAAAAACAAAAAACAATGCACAAAAAAACAAACGTACAAAAAAACAAAATGGCAAACAGACAAGAAGTTCTGGCATTCAGATGGGAGCTAAAATATTCCAACTTTGTTGGAGTGACAACATGCAGTTTCTGTTGAAAACCAACACACCACGTTCATGTACAAGTAATGAAGATAACATCCAATACTTGCATGAGACAGAAGTAAAGAAATCCAAAGAACTAATATTTAAAAATAAAGTTTTCTAAAAGAGGAGCACTAAATTAATTTCAATTAAAAAAGAAAAAAATGTTTTGAAAAAGGAGAATTAGTACCAACAAAAAAGGAATAGGTAAATAAAATTAGAAGTAAAATTCAAAGAGATACATAAAAATAAGTCTGCCGACAAAGTAAATTTTCACGTGGTTTCCTAGACTAAAATTAAGCAAGGAGTGACAATTCTCCTCGTCTGTGAACCAGGAATTAAGATGTCGCCCATTATTTGCATACGCCAGAAGGGAGAAAAAATATATTCGAACAACTAATATTCAAACATTTTTTTTCAAAATGGCAAATACTGAATTCACTTCAATTAAAAAAGAAAAAAATGAAATAAAAGGATTAGTACCAACAAAGAAGGAATAGGTAAATAAAATTAGGAGTAAAATTCAAACAAATACACAAAAATAAGACTGTGGACGATATAATACTGTTCAGTTTCTTAGACGAAAAGTAAGCAAGACTGTTGAATTAACAAAATTCCATAAGAATAAGGTATAAACAAATATATATATATATATATATATATATATATATATATATATATATATATATATATATATATATATAGAGAGAGAGAGAGAGAGAGAGACATCAAATGATATTTAAAATAATTTTTTATTAAAAACAAGATATTTGGTCACATTTTTTACCATGTAAATTCCGTCATCATTAATTATCCTAAAGAAATAATTTCGAATGACAAACACGTAATACACACACACACACACACACATATATATATATATATATATATATATATATATATATATATATATATATATATATATATACATATATATATATATATATATATATATATATATATATATATATATATATATATATATATATATATATATATATATATATATATATATATATATATATATATATATATATATATATATATATATATATATATATATATATAAATATATATATATATATATATATATATATATATATATATATATATATATATATATACTCCAGTTCAAAAAGTTAATGGCGACCACTGTTAATTCTTTTTAAAATATTGCTCTCGTTAAAATACTGTCCTTTAAACTTGATTACAGCTTTACAAATTTTCGTTTTTTCATTGTTAAAGTTTCTCCAAGTATTACTTTGGTAATTAATTCTATTATATATTCAATGACTGTAAGTGGCATGGCGGATCCAAGCCATGAAGGTCTAAACTGGTGGAACCAGGAGATATAGTATATATATATATATATATATATATATATATGGAGATGAATTCATAGTTGTTCTAGCGATACAAAAGTGTCTATATTAAAAAGAAGATACCGCAAACGATTTTTGTTATCATATATATATATATATATATATATATATATATATATATATATATATATATATTTTTTTATAATTTTGCTACACGTGTTTCTGGTCTTGCTACCTCTTTCTGTCAAAGATTTGATATTTCCACATTTTCTTAAAAGGAAGTAATTTTCCTTATGTTTTTTGTTGTCTAACCATTCTTTTTTGTCTAATAGTAATTCAAATATATTTCTTGGACTGGTCACAAAGGGATTTCTTTTCTACTTAAGAGTAACAAAGTAAATAGGATTGTTCCTTGAAAGTCCGAGGAAGGCCGTTTTCGTACTTATCGTTTTTCACGACCACAGTATTTGCTTAAACCTATGTCCATTTTTGTGTATTGCTTTTTTTTTGATAGTATGCGCATGTATATTCCCTCTTTATACATACATGCATACTGTCTTATTATCGGGAATCAGTATACAGCCACACACAGTCAAACACACACACACACATATATATATTTATATATATATATTATATATATATATATGTATATACAAACCCATATATATATATATATATATACAAACCCATATATATATCTATATATCTATATATCTATATATATATATATATATAAACCCATATATATGTATATACAAACCCATATATATATATATATATATATATATATATATACATATGAAACAAATAAAGTTAAATTGTGACTCACTTTTTTAGTTAGTTGCTTAGTTTGTTCGCCCAACCATTAAGACTAGTCGTCAATACCTTATTAATAGTGAACCGTTCGGCTTTGACCGAATGAAATCACTGAACAAGCATCAATCAAAGACGCTACTTGTTTCAGGGAGTAAGTGAAAGATAAGAAGAACGGATGATAGAAGTGTTTAACGTCTGCTTCAATGATATGCGAATTTAAGCCAAATTCAGATCTTTTTATTTGTACACACTGTACTCATAAATTGCAAAACTACTTTTCGGCTAGTAATTATTAAAACTATTAACCCTATAATACTAATATTAATCCTATAACTATTAATAAACTTGAGAGAGGTAGGTATATATCTCTTCTCTCCCCCAGCTCTGGGTAAAGAGCACGACAGACTGGATTATATAATCTTGATTGTCAACCGTTCTAGGAGGAGGGAAACTCTAAATTGAAAAAAAAAAGTCTGGAGAGAATTGAACTCCGTGTGAAGCTCTTACCCAGAAAACACCATTGCTTTAATGGCAGCGATATATATGATGCACCTAAGGCGACCCTAATGGTTTACGGTTAAAAAATAAACTATATTATAATTGTCGTATATCTTAGTACTCTTTGTCGCCTACCTATTCTTCACTGTTCACATTTACCGTTATGCATTTTAGTTGCCATACCAGCTTTACAAAAATAAGCTTGCATAAAATATCCCTGTATGAGACAAAAAATCAGGCAAGTTAATGGACTGTAAATAAAATTCTATTGGGCACCAATCAGTTATATTTACTATCAACAAAATGCTCATTTCGATTTATTAAGGCGATTTAAAGGACTTGACTAAGTTTATGATTCACAGGCGTCTTTGGGTTTCTGGTTTGAAAATAGCTCAGCCTTTTCTTGCATTTTCATAAAAGTTAAAAATCAGGGTTAACATCTGTAATTTTGCATATCAAATTTATTCAAACCATTTTTTATAGCAATCTGATGTATTTGAATAATAAGTTTTAGTAGCCTTCTTCTAAGAATAAATGGTTTTTATAAAACGTTCCCACCATTGAAATTTAAATAAACAAATCTTCTTTATTGTATTAGTTTTTATTTAACCATTAATTATTTTAAATAATTTTGCTGTTCGTTTTTATTATATAATTTTTATATATTTGTAGCTGTTACATACCAGACTTGACCGAATTCCGTGCAAATTCATTTTATATTTTCGAAATATCTTAATTCAATATTGCCTGTCATTTCATTGCATATTTATAATTTAATACGGATATAACCATATATTCATACACCGTGACGCTTATATAATTTGTTACATTCGGGAAGAGCAATAAGTTATAATCCTGTGATGTCAAATTTAATTAATAAATCAATTAACACATCATAATATAGAAAAATAAATAAGGATTCTTTTTTATGAAATCTATTTGATTCAAAAATCGATTATAATAATGGCAAGACATAACACTGGAAATGGAATTCGGTTAAAATTAGCCGTAGAATATGGAGATAAAAGTCTTCAAAGATGTATTTAATTAGAAGATCATGCAAAACAGAAATGCAATGTGCATATCGAAAAATTCACTTAAATATCATTTTTATGTTATCGATAGTACAGTTATTACAGGACTTCGGTTCAAGACAATGTTTAAATAGTGATTTTTGAAGGTTGGTAAATATTAATCATCTTACAAGTCCAATAACTTCAACAATATCTCTTGCGTTTTTTTTTTATTCAATTTTTATTCTGATTATATCTTGTACACCACAAGATCACATGTTCGATGGCTGATAGGATTAGCTTCCAAATCGCTTAATTAGATACGATATTATCTGCTGGGATTTTGTCAGTGAAATGTTTTTATTACATTTTTCCGTTTATTGCCAGAATTGTCTCTAAGAACCAGCACATGGTTTGGTGATATGAGATTTATCGTTTTTTATCGAAATGATTACTTTGATTCCTTGTCTTTATCAAGCTGCTAAGAGATTCCATAATTCCGAAAAAGAATTTATTACGTCGAATCTTTCAAAAAATATTTTTATTTAACTTCCTCTCGTACACGATCAGTTTTGGCTTCATGACAGTTGTAGAAATGGATATATTTACAATCAGCGATGCTTAAGTTTCTCCCAAATATATTTATCTGCAGTCGTGCTATTTCAGTTAAATAAGATTTCCAAAGTCATCAACAGAGTAATGTTTATCAGCAAAACCAAAAATAATCGTGACTGCGCAGTTCGTTTTCGAGAAAATATACATATTTTAGTATCGATATAATTTTCAATATTTTTCTCTGATTTCTGTTCATGAAGGGTTACCTTTATTTCTTCATATTTATATGCCGTGTCCCTTCAGGCCGTAGGCGACCATGTCTCTCCACACCTTCCTGTCGCTTGTGGTTCTTAATAATTTTTATCTTTTTGTTATTTCTCCTAAATATTATTCTAGCATCCATTTACTCAAGACCATCAAATATATTACGCACTGTTTTCCTCTGTCCATCTTGCCCTTGAGCTATCCCGCGTGGATCAGATTTTCCAAACCCTGATTCCTTATTACGTGGCTCAGAAATTTCAACTGCCTCTTCCTGGTGTTAAGTGTAAGTTTCCTTTTGGTTTAGATTTTTTCTAAAACGTCGTCGTTGCTCACATCTTCTATCCATGTTATCCTCAGTATCTTTATGTAGAACAATAATTTTATCTTCAATTTTCTTCTTAGTTTTTGAGGAAATTGTTCAGCATTCACTGCCCTATAGGAGGGTAGATATCACGTAAGATTTAGGTACTCATTTCTTTTCTTTTTTTCTATCGAAAGTTTTCTGTCTTTTAATACTCTGTTTAGCTTTTGGAGTGCATAATTGGCCATCCCAGTAATTACTGCATACGCAATCCCACATATACATATTTACGAAGTTTGACCAATACGACGCCAGGCTGATCTTTTTCGCTGTATTTTGTTAGGAAATTTTAGCACGAAATTTTCTTCAAGATCATTTCACCCCAAGCAAAGCACATATGACCCAAGTGGACAGAAGATTGCTGGGAATGAAAGTGAGAGAAAAACTGAGCGTAAGGTTCTTTGAAGAAACGGCAAAACATGAACGGGCTTTAAGAAGACAGATTTTGGCCATTGATATTGCATTTAAAATTTTAGGAGATTTTAATTATCAGAGAAGCAAGTAAACAGAATATTCCACATGCGGAATTTGCGAGTAAATGAATTGTTGCCGTAGAAGAGGCGGTTATATTTAACTATATCAACACTAAATTTAGATCCCACCCATTTAGTGTTGAAATAGTTAAATATAACCGCCTCTTCTACGCCAACCAGAAATATCCAGAAATTTAGAAACGGCATGCTGTATTGCTTGTAATCCAGGCCCGAATCTCCAATACGAACATTTCAATGTTTGGGTGTCAATATGTGGACAGTGCAGAGGGAAAATATGTACCGAGATTTATGAAAACCAAATAGACAGTCAACATCATGGTTTTTGGAGGGTCACTAGTTATGGCATCCGTTTCTCCATCCATCATTCCACAGGGCCTCAGATTTAACACGGAGGAGTTAGTGTTGCATTGGGTCAAGAGGGTGGCGGCTGGAAGAACTCATGTCTGGCACCATGCCACACATGTAGGAGAACCCAGTCAAGACTGTCAGACTATTTCTGCGACCATAACACCCTTTATATATATCCGTCTAACTCCCCAGACTGCAACAGATTTAATTATTATGTGCGGCACGCAGGTGAGCGATAAACCCACAAAACTCCTTGCAATACTAAAGATGAACTGCGGGAAAAAAATGTGGCAACACTCGCCGATTTTCTGGAGATTCCGAAGTCGTCTGGAGGTTGTGGTTGTAGCTAATGGCGATTTTATTGAATAAATTTATTCTTTAGATTTTCAAGATAGTTTTGTGCGATTTTGGTAAATATATCTTTTAAAATGAAATGCCGATTTTGTATTCAATTTTGTCTAAATTAGACGACACTTTATCCAACGCACCCTGTCTGTTTGTAAGACGGGGATGGGAAGATATAAAATCGCAGCTATCGTTTATAATTCTGCACCGATAGGGAACGCTGAAGATATTGCAACTCCTGCCATTTTATTCAATTTTTAGATGCATCCGGCTATGTAGACATGCTGATTTCATCAATTAAACTTATGTTTCTTTCATAACTTTATTATTAATTATTCTACATTGTGATTAAAGTAGAAAGATGAACATTTATAAGGAGCTGGATGAAAAATTAACTTAGATGATCTAGCGATAAAAGCAGCTTCTATACACTTACATCTTAGTAAGTTAATTTCTCTTTTCAATTAAAGCAGCATTATTTAAAATTGTGGTCAAATTCGTTGCAGTGCAACAAAAATAGATTGCGTGTGTTGATATGTAAAATTTCTATTTAGAATTAATGCAAATTTTTTCTGAAATACCTAGATGTTGTGAAAATCATTATTGGTGATAGAATAAAATCCTACTTTATTTATTATTATTTTGTTTTGTATTAATTAAGTTTCTCATTGTTTCAGAAGAAGTAGTAAGTAATGTTAAGCTTACAATAATTCTTTTCAATTAAACCTAACTGATAATGATATAGAATTATGTGTCTATCGCAAATCAACTAATAAAAAGAGGTCATAAATTACTATTTTCATCGTAACACCATAATGAAATTCGGATTAATTATCGCATTTTATTTGAGAGCACTCAGAATTTATAACCCTCGATATTTCCATTATAAGGAGAAATACAGGGGAATAAACCTTTAAGCTCCACCAATAACATAATTATTTCATAATCAATAGAAAGCAGATGCTCTTCAAATATTTCAAAATAAAATTGAACCGAACCAAAAAGTTAAACGAATCAAGATATATTACGTTACTTAACAAACTTTATCACAATTATGATTAGAAATAATTTACCTAAGATTGTCATAATTTTTGTTACAACTACTTCCGCACCAATAGAATAATAAATACAAAAGATAAGCTAAATTTGAAGAGGGGATTTTCTCTGTTATTTGTATGACTGCCACAAGGAGTACATGGGTGAAACGTCTAAGAATTAAAACAAAATATTATATGTAAACAACAGTTATCTGTTACATAAAACATCGCCCACATTAAGGGGTCTGACCATATTTTTCCTTATAAAAATGCTGCTTTAATCGAAAGAGAACGCGAATAATTTCGGCAAAAGTGTATAGAAAAAATGCTTTGATCGTGCTATACTCCAGTTTCTGATAGTATTTAATCTTTCTCGGAAGATTGTCTGTTATCACTATTAAGGAGGCTTAATAACAAATGTGGTAAAACAGAAAAATAACAAAATCATAAGGAAAGTGAATTAAATCGACAAGACTGGATAAGCAGAGAGATATAAAAGTAATTAATAAACACATTTAAATTTAAATGGTTAAAATTTCAGCGTCCCAACATTTTCAGTGTTTCCCATTGATGGATAATTATAACTGAGGAGTACATTTTTTTAGATCTCCCCTACCTACACATATGCAATTCCGTCAAGGAAAAAATAACTTAGTCTGATGAAGGCCTTATAGAAGGCGAAACGCCTTAACACAGAATGTTTTCCACATTGTCATTCATTGGACTAACATGTGTATATACGTGTGTTTTTATGGAGGTACCCACATATCTATCACTCTATTTTCATATATTGGAAAACAATGTATAAATGATGTTTTATATCAAGTAATATTATAGAGGTATCTATGAGAAAATGCGATTCTAACACAGATAAAATTAAAAATAATTTATCTAAGCTTAACAAATTGGCTTAGATCTACATTGAAAACAATAACATACTTTAATATAGAACAAATTAATAACTGAAAGATTGAAGAAGGTATTTATTCACTTACCTGGAATAATTGCTATAAGGAATATATGTTCAATCCTCAAAGAATGTAAATAAAAGATTATATGAATACTAATACATCTCAAAACATTAGTAGCTCACTGTAATGAGACTGACATTAAATTTGATTTTAAAAATGCTACATGAAAATACATCATCATCATCATCATCATCATCATCATCATCATCAACATCATCCCCTTGACATTGTAATCCCTGGGCGGATCCGGATGCAGAAGCCACAGTAACTCTTTTTCAAATCGGTCTATTTACGACAGCCATCAGCAAATCTGGTACAATCATACCTTCCCATTTTTTGACATTCTCCAACTAGATTTTGCGTTACCATCCTCTCCTGCATCCAACTTCAACGATTCCTTTTATGATAAGCTTGCTTGCACAGGCTGTGGTACCTTGTAATGTGTCCAAACCAAGCCATTTTTCTCCGTTTGAAAGTCGCGAGATGTTCCTGTTGTACCATAAACCTTTCAACACATTTCCGCATGAAATCATTGTTTTTGGTTTTTTTTTCCCAGTAGAACATATCAAGGAGTTTTCTCATGCGTTTGTTCTCAAACCCTTGGGTCCTTTTCTGTACCTGCCAACAGTGTCCACGTTTCACAATCATATAGGAAAATTGGGACTGTCATCGATTTGTACAATCTCTACTTTGTTTGAATGCTGATTTTGGTCATCCATATACTTGCCAATTTGGCCATCACTGCCTTGGCTAATATATATAGAATTTGCTAAAATATATATATATATATATATATATATATATATATATATATATATATATATATATATATATTTCAAGTATAGGTGCAGTTCAATTTATAATTACATGAATCATTCATACAAAAAACAAATATAGAAGTTAATGATTTAAATGGCGAGAATACATCTTCGCAAAAATTTTTAATAAAGTACACTAACTCCGAACCTGTATATGAATGATATGATCCCTGTTTATAAATTCCAGTTGCATAAGGTTTTTTTAGTTTTTATAAGCTTTCGTCTGTTCCTACAGATATCCTCAGGTATGGAAATAGATTTGTTCTTGTTTTTTTACTTCTCAGTAATAACAGGACAACGAAAATATGGATGTAATCCGAAAAAAATGCTTTTAGAAATTTGAAAATAAATAGAAAGTAGCGAGATGAGAATATATAGAAAGTGCTTTAAACGCTAGATGATCTACATTAAATTTACGTGCAGGTTCTTAAAACATTTTCAGTTTTATACCCGTTATGCAGTTCTGTTCTTGCTTTAAATGGCGATATTGGTTACACTCATAGACTGCACATCTACTTTCCATGTTCCGGATTCCGCCAAGAAATTTTAATATAATAAAGGCAAAACGATTTACAAGTGCCAGTGTTCCTCGCTTTCCGGTATATAAAAACATGTGTGGCTTTCGTATGTTTCCAGCTAAGTTTCAGTATAAGAAGTCAATCACTAACACGTGCATGTCTGTGAGGCACAAATTCGTCATTATGGCAACAAATCTAATACAGTACATTTCGTGTAGAAGTTTTACTAAGCCGAGAGCACCGCTTGCAAATCTAATGATATAGAAAATTACTTTATGAAGAGAAAAAGATCGTAAATGTTTGAAGTATTTGCGATGGAGCCACAAGGAAAATGAGTTAAAATAAATATATCATCAACGAGAAATATATATATATATATATATATATATATATATATATATATATATATATATATATATATATATATATATATGAAAAAAGAAAAATTGGTATTATATTTTATAATTTTACAATCTGCGGCCAGATTCTTAAACGGTACCATAATCCGGCATATTTATTCTACGCACCTCGACTTTGTCGCTGAAAGAAACAGCATACGACGATGAAAAAAAAAACATAATATAAACTAAGTTTTATCGTCAAAATTTTTATGTTATTACTACAATGAAAGACCACATTATTTTTTTTTATTATTTTATTAATTTTTTTAATCATTTGTAGCACATTCGAAATTTTGCTTAAATATCTTTTGTTTTTGCTCCAACGGCCGACGTAATATTTATAATTGGTGTTTTAGTGCATTTTTTCAGGTATAAAAACATTGATTTGTAAGTTCGTACAAATATCATATAATTGCCGAATTTTAATGAAACATTCATGACTTTTTCATAAATGATGTTTTTTTTTGTGACGGAAAAAATATTCTGTTCTCTAGACTGTTCTAGTTCCACGTGCCATGTTTGATGGATGCCAGTTATCAGTTATCTCCTGTTAATTTCCCTCTGAAAGTTCTCCACTGCCTTAACCGGGTATTGAACTCACACTCTTTGGTTTCTGTCACTGGATCTAAGCAACGCCTTTTCTTCACTGTGCCATGTGTCCTTGAGGTCGACCCCAGTGAGCGAAATAAAGGGTTCAGTTCGACATTCCAACCACCTGAAGAAGGCCGGAGCGTACAACGGCCGAGACGTTGTGATAAATATGGCGAAAAAGATGAGAACAATAGTCCGAATAATGTAAATAATGTAATAAATCAAAGTTAAAAAGAATTAACTCGTTAGAAGAAAATGTAACATTTCTCCCAAGTATCCAATTACGTTAACTTTGATTTCTGGGATATAAAGACAGACATGAAACTGAATAATACAATTTAAGCCTGTTCGCGATATAAAGACAACCAACAGCGAACAAATGAGGTGGATTGTGCATAAGGGCTTTCTTTTTTGTTTAAAATCCATCACATTATGTCATGAGTTCTTTTACTGTAATTTTTTTCAAAGAGAAAGTGAATATGGTCCGTGTCTTGAAGCGCAAAGAATTATATTCGATAAAATATGGATCGCAGCTTTGTTCAAACTTCTGGAGCTGTAGGCAGGAATACAATGGACTGTACATCTATATTAAAAATGTTATTCTTTCCCTGATATAAAATATATATTGAGGATCATATTTTGATAAAAAAGCATGATTCTTTTTCTTACAGGCAAATAGATTTTGCACATTCGAAGATCAGGTAAAGAAAATATAAAAAATGGAGCACATAAAATTTTGTAAAATTATGTCTACATTTGAAAACTGCAAGAAAGAGAAGATATGATTGCTTTTGAAAACTGATTTGAATATTATAATTTTAAAAGTGTCTTATGGAACAATTTTTTTTTTCAAGCTTTTCGTCCCTTAGGACTTCTTAGGTGATCCGAAAACACATACACATGAACAAGAGACTCTGGGAATTTAAAATTTTATGAATGTTTTTAATTTTTTTTAATGGTGAAGATGTAAGGGACGAAAGGCGTTACACGATAAAGGTTTGATGGATAAAAATTGATATATCGTTATCTCATATATATCCAAGTATAGGATTGATGTATACGGAATTAATTCCAATAACAACCAAATACTATTCAGTCCCATATATATATATATAAAATCGATTCTTCCGCCGGGTTCGACGTATGAGGGTCAAGCAGGTCTCCAGGAAACAGACATCCCGACAGCGGCACATGAGATTCGATTTTAGTGGTGAAGGCTTCGTGCAGGACCATCCACACTTTTTGAAGGGCCGGATATAGAGACCTGGTGCACTGCGTGCCACAAGGTCCCCAAACAACCCCCCTCATGTTTTGAATTCAGAGTTGCCCTTCTCCTAGACCAGTTGCCATCCAAGGATATAGAACCCAGTCTGTCCAGCTATTTAACCCATAGCTGGAGGGAGGATAGGATTCATATTTTTCCCAAGGGTATTAGCACGTAAGTGAATGTAGTGGATTCAACCCGGATTCGAACTCGGCTCTGTGATTCCACAATCCAAGCCGATATCAATTACCCCACCCTAATATATATATATGTTTCTTTGTGTGTGTGTGTGTGTGAGAGAGAGAGAGAGTGTGTGTGTGTGTGAATGTGCGTATATGTTGGTAGTTGCGAGTGTGTGCTCTATCTCTCAATACGTTTATCTCTGTATTTACATTAGTCGGACTATTGTCCTCATCTTTGTCGCCATATTTGTCACAACGTTTCGGCCGTCTTCAGGTGGTTGGAATTTCGAACTGAACCCTTTATTTCGATCGCTGGGGTAGACTGTTCTAGTTCCACGTGCCATGTTTTGATGGATGTCAGTTATCAGTTATCTCCTGCTAATTTTCCCTCTGAAAGTTCCCCACTGCCTTAACCAGGAATTGAACTCACCTTCTTTGGGTCTGTCACTGGATCTAACCAACGCCTTTATCCACTGTGCCATGTGTCCTTGAAATATAGACAAACGTTTATCTCTATATAGTTTCATTTTTATTTATTTTAGTCACGTCGTATATTTCTAGTTCTATATTTACATTATCTATCTATCTATCTATCTATCTATCTATCTATCTATCTATCTATCTCAGTCTGTTCATATCTATCTATCTATCTATCTATCTCAGTCTGTTCATATCTATCTATCTATATATCTATCTATCTATCTATCTCAGTCTGTTCATATCTATCTATCTATCTATCTATCTCAGTCTGTTCATATCTATCTATCTATCTATCTATCTATCTATCTCAGTCTGTTCATATCTATCTATCTATCTATCTATCTCAGTCTGTTCATATCTATCTATCTATCTCAGTCTGTTCATATCTATCTATCTATCTATCTATCTATCTATCTATCTATCTATCTATCTATCTATGCCTTCCCATGATCTAACTATCTATTTGTCTTCTTTCGACGTGAGTCACAGCTTCTGTGCTTTCTTTTTTCTCTCCTTGATTTTCATTCATACTTTACTGCCTTTCTCTGCATTCCCGAACATTCGTTCATCTTTCAGTCTTTTTCGTTATTCTCTCAACATCTAACGACTTCTCTCCACACTCAGGTTAACGTCTATCCTCTAATTCTCTCTTGTGTATTTTCTAAATTTTCCTGTTCATTCGGTTTGAACGCATTTCTGTTCGAGTTGATTATATTTGTGGATTTATTTAGTACACACATGTATGAAGAGACAGCCAATATATCTTGGAGCAAAATCTTCTCGAAATGATGGGCATAAAGGGCAAATTGTCATTCCCGCTCCTATAATTCTTATCTATTGCTCAACTATTGATTATATAAAAACACATTTTCCAAAGTTGTTTTCCTTTGAAATGAATATATACATATTTTCGTGAATTTTTTTTTTTTAATCTCTATATTTTCTACAGTTACACCTTCGAACTGCAATAAACGCCTTGTTATAATATTTATTAAAAATAATAATATCATTTGAACTTCATACGTTTGCAATTCTTTTCTGAATTAGCATGCACGTATTTACAAAGTTCGGAAAAGCAGCACGGACGGATCACCCTTTAGTAATAATTCCGATAAACCCAGGAATATCAGAAATACGTTCCACAATTTTATGTTAATATTTAGGAGAAATGACTATATTGTTTAAGCTTTAAGTTTCTTCTGATGAATTAAGTGAATTTGGCAAAATTACAAATCACAAATTCATAAAATTCTTTTCTCTATTCTTTCTCAAATGGCTTCGTAATATATTGTTCCAAAACCTCAATATGCAATGTTTATAGTAGGGATATCCACTAAATTTTAGATACCTAAACTTTAAAATGAACTTTTAAACATGAAAGCTTTACCTTTGATTGAAAGCTAAATGATTAAATTTACTATTTACAGTAATCAAAATAATCTCATGTATTTCAAATGGGAATTTATATTGACTGGAATCTCAACTTTTTGCTCGTTTAAGCAAAATCGATGAAATCGATAAATATCGGCTATTTTGTGAAATTGTGACACTTCTATAAACACAAGTTAATTCTCAGTTTTAAAAAACTTAAAATATTATATGTATTTGTAAGACGTTATGTAAGAAAATTTTACAAATTTAAAGTTAAATTAATCAAATATGACTTATAGCATACAACATAGTTTACAAATATTTATTATCGACGGGGTTTTGGGTTTTGGACGTATTGATTGATTCATTGACAGTCTGACGTAATGAAAAACTATGTATGTTTGACCAATAAATTTATGAAATCTAAGTGAACGCTCTGTTTTGATTTTAACTATCGAGTAATTTTTAATAATTAACGTATTTTCAGCAATTATTTAATATTTTATTTAATCTCTATTACTTTAGATCTATAGCCTTACGTTTTTATCAAAATAATTCTCACAAAAAAGAGTAAACTTAAAAAAATCATAGAAAGTAAAAAGCAACTAAACAAAAAATGTTATTTTTTTATGAAATAGGAGTTAAAGAAAAAAAAAATTGAAAGGAAATTTCAAAATGATACGCAAATTGAAAAATAAAAAATCCAAATAGAAATTAAATAAGAAAACTTTTAAATCAACAAATTTAAATAAGAATTCTTTTTAGTAGAGTTTATTGGGCTTCGTCTTTAGGTTCTTAAGTAAATGAAACTAAAAATAGAATTACTTAATTGAAGTTTGACTCATATGATCTATAATAAAGTCATAAAACAAAAATATTTAGTGAAATAGCATTTTAAACAAGTAACAATTTAATTAAACTTTAAAAATTAACATTAAAGGGATGATTTGCACAGCCTGGTGAGATGTAAACACGAGGAAACACAGAAACGAATAATGAAAGAACTGCCGCCAGCCAACTTTTTCAGAGGACAATTCTTAGATCATGTGACGGACATCCATAATTACGAAAATGGGCATGTTTTACAATGAAACATATACAAATAGTTTTAAAAATCTTGGTGTAAGATGACTTTTATTAATCTTTCAGTTTTTGATTCGCAAATATAGTTTTAACTTAACAGCAATATCACCTAACAGGATAAAAGTAATGCAGAATTTTAAACGATTTATATATATTATAAAATAATATAATTACAATTAAAAAAATGGAAACAATTGTTGTAAAAATCGTTATTCATCGAATATTTTTCTTTAATAAATGGTGTCTTTAATAAATCTTATTTATACAATCAATTAAAAGCATTTCTAATTAAATAATGTCATTTTTCGGCTCGGAGGATATTTTATTGAAATTAGTAATATTTAGCAAAAAAAAAAAAAAAAAAAATGAATGATTTACAATCTCCAAGGACTTCTGCTTTTAACTAATAAAAAAATTGAGATTGAATTTTAATTTTTCTAAATTTCATGAAATTAAGTATGTGGGTGTATATTTTACCGAGATTTTCTAAATGAAAATTTCAAAAATAATTTCATTCAATTATGAAAAGTCATGAACGTTTCATTAAAATTAGGCAATTATATCATATTTGCACGAACTCACAAATCAATGTTTTTATACCTGAAAAATGCACTAAAACACTAATCGTAAATATTAAGTCGACCGCTGAAGCAAAAAAACATATTTAAGCAAAATTTTGAATGTGCTAGAAATTATAAAAGAATAATAAAATATTAAAAAAAATAATGTGGTCTTTCAGTGTAGTAATAACAAACATTCTGACGATAAAACTTAGTTTTATTATGTTTGGGTCTATTTTTCATCATCGTATGCTGTTTCTTTCAGCGACAAAATCTAGAAAAAATAAACCTGATTATGGTACCGATTAAGAATTTTGAAATTACTAAAATATAATACCAAGGTTTTCTTTTCTTTCATGTGTTTGTGTGTGTCTATTTGTGTGTGTGTGGATTTCGGTAGCAAGAATTCCCTGAATCTTTTTTGTGAAATATGTTCACTTTTTTTTTAAATAAATATTTAAAATTTCCGAATAAGATATTTAGTCCTATCGGTAAATTTGCTAAAATTCATATTAACTTTTAATTTATATAATTTTCTCGCAGCACTTTCGTTTTTATGTATTATTATGTGTTTAGTTACGCAACTGTTTCTTTTTTTATTCCGGCGGCCTAACTTTTGATGGAACCAATTTGAAGCCACTGAAGGTGACGTCATATAAACGCCATTTTTTTTTTTATATATATATGTGTGTGTTTGAACAAATTCCAATATGCGATGAGTTATGAAGGGACAAATACATCTTGTTTAATGTTATCTGCTTCACTTTCATTATGACAGCGAACAGAATTTGGACTACTTCATTTGACCTGCATCCTATATATATATATATATATATATATATATATATATATATATATATATATTAAATAAAAACAAACCACTTTAAGGTTCCATGTAATAAATTATTTCACCACAGCCCTTTTAAAGAAACTACGGATCATCATACTTTACTTCCAAACAAAAAATAAAAAGAAAATTTACACATTTTTGACGGGCTGTATTAATTTACATATTTTTAATACGGCACGTCAAAAATGTGTAAATTTTCTTTTCATTTTTTGTTTGGAAGTAAAGTCTGATGATGATGTCTGGATTTACATTGAGCTCTGTGGATTTTATCCTCCTTAGATTTACCCATACGTATTACCTAGTTTTTAATAAACTATATATATATATATATATATATATATATATATATATTAAGAAATGGGCAAAGTCCGACAATTTATTTATTTAAGACATTTTTATGTTTAACGTTAAACATAAAAATGTCTTTAATAAATAAATTGTCGGACTTTCTCCATTTCTTAATATATGACGTCATTTGTTTACATTTGATACGCCAGAGCAGTTATGAATGTACGAGATTCATGGAAGATTGAAGTTTATAAGCAGTAAATTCGACCTTGTCTACCGAACGCTCCTTTGTGGCCGGTCGGTAAGGCACGCCAGCGTAAATGACGGTTCCGTATAGGATGCAGGTTCGAATCCTGTCAAAGGACGAATATTTTCTATGAAAATTTCTCGGACATTCAGGCCGGTAAATGTTATTTAATACTGTTTATTATAAACAGGGCATTTACTTAAATACTTGTACCTATAAAAAAAAGTAAAAGAAAAGAACGTTAAACATAAAAATGTCTTTAATATATATATATATTGAGCATAAAAATAGAATTATAATTTCAGACACACTGCATTGTAAATTAAGATTTTTGTTTTATTATTTAAATTAGGTTCCTCGACTATTTTCAGACAGAATGGCCATCTGTGGGAGAAAACAAATTCCTGGTTGCTAGTAGAATTGAACTACCGGGGTGAATGACTGTCTCTGAATAACGTGTATTTTTCATTTGTTTTATTTTATCGTTAATATTTGTCTAGACAATGTATTTGTCAAAAGGCCTCTTTCAAGAGCTTTTAAGGAGAGGCTAGGGTATTCATTTGTTTAAGAGCTACCTCCATAGTCATTCTGAAAGATTGGGTTAGGGTTGATCTATAGGATTATATATTAATTCTGTGTTATCTCGTATATTGTTAAGTCCTTCCGGACAAAGAGTTTTGAAGCCCAAAATATATATGCCATTATGCTTCTCTGTGCAGATTAATTGAAACAGCACTTTATTTTCCTTTCTTTCGTTATACGGTTAGTTTTAGATCCACCGGGGTGACAGGGAGTAATCGATTGACATGTTTTCGGTATTTAGGTAATTTGCAGTGGTGTGCAGTTATATGAATCTATTTTTGCATCAGAATTTTATAAAGCCCAGACACTATTTTCTTGACTTTCGATTATTTGTCCTCCGGCCATTGTCTAGGATGGACGTTACTACAAGGAAGCATGCACTAGCAAGACTTACCTGTGAGCAAATCAAAGTACTATAGAGTTGCCCGGAAACTCTCCTGATTTAAATAGAGTCGAGAATCTGTGGTCAATCAGCAAGGAACGACTTCGTAGAATTGACATATGAAGTACAAACATGTGCTGTGGATCATGTTTCATTAAAAAAAAATATCAAAAAATTAAATAATATCGGAAGTATTCGTTATGTTTCAATTAATTTGCACAAGGATGTAGTATTTTCCTAAGTTTATTTTTGTATATTTTTCTATTCTTTCAATAATGGCGAATTTTGCATGTCTATTAAAATCCTTTTTTATAGGCAGAAATGTTGTTTTATAGGTAATAATCTTTCGACTTAATCCGATTCTGATAATTATTAATTTTTTAGTGAAAGGGCCATGTAAATATTCTCACATATTTTTTCTAGTGTAATGTGCATTCTAGTAAGTAAATTGTGTTATGACTTTTACAGTTAGAATTGTGGCATGTTTTGAAAGTAGTGACAGTGACCGGGCTTGTGAACGAATTGGTGTGTTTAATGCAGTTAGAACATTGACTCCTTCTGTTGCTACATGGTGGGGAAAATTCTATTGTTTTTATTGTTGGTTTATTTACGTGTTACTTTATCGTCTGAAATTTGGTTACCACCTATTTTTTCCTTAAGATTCTTTGGTTTTACGATACGCTAGAAGGCCGCTTTACTCAAACAAAGTTTTCAGGTATTGTTTGAAAATTTCCTAGTCGCTTTTGATTATCTCATATTGTGGAGGTAGAGTTATATTAAAAGTGATTACTAGAGGATGCGTTTGATTTATTTTTAATTTTCTACTTTAGGATATCTTCTCTAGGTTTGGAAATTGCTTTATTCAATTGCTCCATTAGTAAGTATTGTAAGTATTAGTAAGTATTGTTTATAGCCGCATGTGGTAAATTTTTGCTCGAGAATTATTGTCTGCTTAGTCTTCGTTGTTGGAACTTATTCTTTGAGTTTAAAGGGATTTAAGGGATTCACGATGAGGTGTTTTTTGGGTGGGAAGACTTAAAAAGTGTAGACTGTTGCTGGTGTCGGTGATTTTAGTCTGTATCGTCGTTTGTAGTTCTCTGGTATTTGGTTATGTAGATGGGTGTCTGTGTCATTAAATGTTACCGAACGAGTTGATTTGTCGCGGTGGAAATGGAGTTGGTTATATATATATATATATATATATATATATATATATATATATATATATATATATATGTGTGTGTGTGTGTGTGTGTGTGTGTGTGTCTATAATTGTGTATATTGTAAGTAATATCTTCTTAATATATATTTTATTAAAAACAACTTAGAACGTACTGCGATTAAGCGTTCTATTCGTTTGTTCTTGTATTCGTACACGTATTTCCTTTTCATGGCATAAAGTGTGTAAAACCTGTCCAAATATCATATATATCCGAGATACCTCAGCTACTTTATTAGCCCTTATTTCACTTATTTTTCTCATGGAATTGGTAGAATTCATGTGTGTCTGTAATGATGGCAATATTTTTTATTCTCCAAAAACAGTTTGGCACCTTCAGGTCGTGTTCACAGTTGATATTATAATAACTAAATATATATATATATATATATATATATATATATATATATATATATATATATATATATATATGTGTGTGTGTGTGTGTGTGTGTGTGTGTGTGTGTGTGTGTGTGTATTTTGGGAAATAAATATTCGTACATATACAGATTTTTAATTTTCTGTATTTTCAACTAATGAATAAACATACTTTTGATATAACTGTACACAGATGCATAATAACTAAATATTTAATAGAAATAAATTCCATTTATACATTTTAATGACTGAAAAAGTATTCGTACAATACAAAATGCATATATAATCTTCATTTAATACTTTTTAGAAAACTCATTCTTCACTTCTACAGCAACGAATATCTTCTTGTATTTCTCAATTAATAATTTGAACATTTTAGTTGGTATTTTTTCATTCTTCTTTGCATATGGTCTTCAGATCCGGGTTGATTGTTGTAAATCTCAAATGGATTTGAATTTTTAAAAAAGGTGCCACAGATTCTCTATTTTTTTTGTTTTTTTTGTTTGTTTTAGGTTGACTTGGCCATTTCAGGTTATTTACATTACTTCAGAAAGCCATTTCTTCGTAGATTTTGCTTTATAGTTAGGATCCTTTTCAGCTTTTCAACCGAAGTCATTAATTTTTTTTGCGAAATATTTTGATACGCTGCGGCATTCATTCTACATGTTATTACTGATATGTCCCTTTTGTAGTGAAATATTGCGAAACCAGGAAGCTGCCACCATCAAATTTCACTTTCCTCCATACTTGCTTTTCTAGAATTACGTCCAACTCAATTTTGGTTTCGTATGTCCATAATATTCTTTAACGAATTTTAACCTGGCATCTCTGTCTTTTCAGTTGCAGTGGAGTTGTCTGTGGGGAAATTAACTTTAGATTGTTCCTTTGAATTCCATTGCTTATTGTTCGTTTAGTAGCACAGATTCCTGATGAAAGCAAATCATCCTACAATATTTGACGAGTAACCATTGGATTTTTGTTTAAATTGACGCATTAATTCCCTCGAAGATCTTGAAAAAAATCTACTGTGGAGCACTTGTTCTTTGGTTTTCAACAATTTTGAGTTATATACCTTGCAGTGAATGAACTAATGGTCATCAATGGAATATTCCGATTGTCTGAGATTTTCCTGTAACTTCTAGAGCTTAAAGATCAGTTCATTTTCGAATGTCGCAATTCTTTAAATCTTGGCATGATGATAAGATTCTTGCACGAATAGCAGTTACAGAAAGTGCTGCTTGTATTTTTCAGCTAAAGCTAGGTACCGATACCATTATTGAAACAATATAGAATGTTCCTCTAGAAATTTCCATTTGATACTCTTCTACCCATTAAAATGTATAAATTGGGTGCATTTCTATTAAATCATTTTTAATACTTTCTATGCATATGTAGTTATCATGTATCTGTGTACAGTTAATTATATGAAAGTATGTTTATTCATTAATTAGAAAGGTTGGAAATAGAATAAGTTAAAAAAATGATGTGTATGAATATTTGTTTCCCCCACTATATATATATATATATATATATATATATATATATATATATATGTGTGTGTGTGTGTGTGTGAATATATAAATCCAAAATTTAATATATATGTAAAAACATTAAAAAAAATTAATCATTTTGTCTGAGGATCACAAATAGCGTGAGATCCAGCGTTAAAAATCACATCAATCCAAATATATATATATATATATATATATATATATATATAGATAGATAGATAGATAGATAGATAGATAGATATAGATAAACAAACAAACACACACACACACACATATATATATATATATATATATATATATATATATGTATCAGTTGAGCCAAGATTGAAAAGGCCAAGATTTAGTGGCGTGGAAACATCATCTCTGATATATTTTCCACAACACAACATCTCTTGGGTAGAAAGATTTCCTGTGTAAATTGATCCTTACCAAAAGAACATTGCTCTAGATTGCTCTCATCATTTGTTTTTTTTCATTGTCAATAAGGATAATTGCATTCTTGGCAGACCGAGTTTACGTCTGCTTTTATTGGACAGTTTTTTCTTCCTTTTGAGATGCGATATTAATTTCCGAAAACAGAAACTAAAGGCAGGAAGAAAAGAAATATGAAAAAAAAATCATTTCTAGCCAAGACACTGAATTTCAGGTGTAAACATTTTAAACATCTCGCTTTATTACGTTTATCACACACATTGTAGAAAACTTGATTCAGATAGGACGATAATACATTTCTTCTTCATGTGACTATCTTTTTTATTATACAACCCAACGCAAGCCAATAAAATCACGAATACATGAGGGTAAAAATGAGAAAAATAAAAATTATTAAATTATTAAAAATTAAACGACAGGACCTAAGACAGAAGATATCGAAGATAATGTTTTTGTGAAAATCAGTGTTGACTAGAAAAGCAAGAAGCCAGAAGAAATTTCTACAAGAGAGAGGGAGCGAGATAGAAAGACAGCGAGAGGGAAGGAAGAGTTACTATTCAAACTTAAGATTAAAACTAGCCACTGTAAAATGATGAGACCATGATGCCACTATAGTACTGCACTTAAATTCATGAAGTATAGTTACCAATAACGAAAGCAATATTTATTTTGAAAAACACAAGTCTGTGGTACAAGTCCAAAATGAGTGGTAGGTGAAGGTTGGTCTTGTATCTGTCCTATCTTAATTTTTCCTAGCCAGGATTACTGAGCCAAACATTCTACAGTATTTGTTACACCATGTCAAAACACGCTTATTTATTCTTGCTACGGCTGCTATAATACCTCAAAGTTTCTTAGTCTTTAGCAATTCCCATAGATACACCTTGTTTGTGGGAGAGCAGAATAAAAATATCAATATTTAAAAATGAAACACCAAGCAGTAAAAAAAGCTCATCAGAGCAATTAAAATGAAAATATTTATAGAAAACCTAGCGAAGTTAAGTTAAGCGGTTGGAAAATGACAGTAGCCGAGATGAAGTTAAAAAAAAAAAAAAATCATCATTTTTAAAGTAATATTGAAAAAGATTATTTCTTTATGAAAAGGATTGGCTTTTTTTTAAAAAAAAAACCGTGTTTTCAATTTCGCTTAACCAGTTTTGACCGTTTCGTTTGAAATTTTCCATCAAATATACATTCGTTCGACAACACTGACTTTCTCACGTGCAAACACTCACATTTACCAAGCAGACAGCCATTCAGGGGATTGCACCATGCATACGGATTCACAATGTGCAAGAGTAGGGGATAAATATCGTAAACAACTCATTTTCAGACAGGTTAAACCCACACGGAAAAAAAGATTGAAAAACAAAAATCAATATCTTGGAATACACAGTAGGACATTTAATGAGAGTTAGACAAAAACAAGATTATATTTTTTCCTTGGCAAATATAGTAATTGCGGAACCAGTTGTGGATATTCTGTTCGAGTGATAAAATACAGCATGAGAGTGAAGTCCAGAGCAATAAATACAGCCTGAAAACACGCCTCTTGTCCTAAGAGGACTGGGTCTAGTACACACACATACACGCATATATGTTAATGGCGGGCATGAGGGGGTTTAAGCTCGCTAAACATTATACTACTAAGTGACCTGCGATTTTCTACACAGAAATTATGAGGCACCTAGTGAGGATCGAATTTGATATTCAGTGTTAACTTATACAGAAATACAAGCTTTCGAACCATTACATATGGTGGAATAACCAAAAGAAAAAAATATTTATAATAAGAATAGAAGAATTGTAATTTTTAGGACACAATGAGAAAAGAAGGCTTGGAGACTTTGAAACTCACAGTATATAATGAAGGCAATTGAGACAGGGGAAAGCAGCGAATCACCTACCTAACGAGTTTGTGTAAATAGTTAGCTGTACAAAGATTAGGAAATGTATCAAAAGATATAATATATTAAGCTCTACAAAGGGAGTTTTTTGTGCAGAACCATGAACATCCACGTCATGAAGGTACATCAAACAAAGAAGAAGAAGGAGAAGAAGAAGAAATATGAAGAATTCTTAATTTTCGGAAATATTTTCGTCAATAACACCAGATGCTTTCAATACATAATGTAATGTTCCAATATGAGTTTAAAAAAAAGTATTTGACCGTTAATTTTAACGATAATGTACTTGAAAAATATTTTAAGATTTCCTAACATATGGATACATATTTTTTATTTTCTTGTTAGAATTATGTTATCAGCAATCAAACCAAAACTTCGAACGTAAATGTATGCTTTACTAGAACGAAGATTAGAACAGCACTCTATTGACGCTATAATGAGATTAAACCTCGCCGTCTTAGAACTGGGCAGCGATACTAAATAAATCTAAATTCTATTGCTATGTAGTATGTAACGAACATCTCACTTACCAAGAGCCAAGCTAGATAGGTATACAATGGATACGTAGAATCTGAGGAGAAATGGTTGTAAGAGGACAGAAATTATGGTCGTCAGAAGAGTAACAGTCTAACCTGTGAGACAAGAATTGGAGACGGCAGGATCAGGAAATTCCATGAGCTTAACTAGTTGGGCTATGTAGGGACAGACTGTGGAAAATGTGATAGGGAGATCCGAAAGGGTACTGGAATAGCGAAGGACTTCCAGATGATAAACAAAACATTCGCAGAATGGAAAAAAAACTCGTTATTAAAAAGTCAAAATGCGCTGAGCAGCGATTTAATATCAGTACACCTATGAGGCAGTGAATGCTGGAGAATTAAACATAGATTAAAATGAGAATTTTAGCGACCAACAAGTGGTTCTCAAGAGATTTAGTAAGCATAACATGAACAAAAACAGGATCAATGATTAAATTTAATGGAGTATGGAAACCAAAAAAAGTGTTTTAATTTAAATCTGAAAATTCTGGAAAGCATTATGCTGAAAGTAAGCTTGGAGAAATTACATCTCAGAAAATATTATTGAACATGTATCCATGGTAACTCTGATTTCCGCAGCAACCGGCATTGAATTCAGTTTGTCTTTTTTTGTTTTTTTTTTGTATCTTTCTCAAAGCCTTGCTGTTATCAAGCTTATCTTTTTTAAGCAGGGATGTTTTCCATTTATATTTGCATTTCATTGTTACATATGATGAAAATGTGTTTTCCCTTTCAACGATAAACGAAAACGACAGTGATAAAAGCAAGCCAGAACTCAATAAAACCGATGTTTGCTTTGTGCCTTTTGGTATATGAAACATGTCGTCCGTTAGGAAATTTCAAAATGATACGCAAATTGAAAAATAAAAAATCCAAATAGAAATTAAATAAGAAAACTTTTAAATCAACAAATTTAAATAAGAATTCTTTTTAGTAGAGTTTATTGGGCTTCGTCTTTAGGTTCTTAAGTAAATGAAACTAAAAATAGAATTACTTAATTGAAGTTTGACTCATATGATCTATAATAAAGTCATAAAACAAAAATATTTAGTGAAATAGCATTTTAAACAAGTAACAATTTAATTAAACTTTAAAAATTAACATTAAAGGGATGATTTGCACAGCCTGGTGAGATGTAAACACGAGGAAACACAGAAACGAATAATGAAAGAACTGCCGCCAGCCAACTTTTTCAGAGAGGACAATTCTTAGATCATGTGACGGACATCCATAATTACGAAAATGGGCATGTTTTACAATGAAACATATACAAATAGTTTTAAAAATCTTGGTGTAAGATGACTTTTATTAATCTTTCAGTTTTTGATTCGCAAATATAGTTTTAACTTAACAGCAATATCACCTAACAGGATAAAAGTAATGCAGAATTTTAAACGATTTATATATATTATAAAATAATATAATTACAATTAAAAAAAAATGGAAACAATTGTTGTAAAAATCGTTATTCATCGAATATTTTTCTTTAATAAATGGTGTCTTTAATAAATCTTATTTATACAATCAATTAAAAGCATTTCTAATTAAATAATGTCATTTTTCGGCTCGGAGGATATTTTATTGAAATTAGTAATATTTAGCAAAAAAAAAAAAAAAAAATGAATGATTTACAATCTCCAAGGACTTCTGCTTTTAACTAATAAAAAAAATTGAGATTGAATTTTAATTTTTCTAAATTTCATGAAATTAAGTATGTGGGTGTATATTTTACCGAGATTTTCTAAATGAAAATTTCAAAAATAATTTCATTCAATTATGAAAAGTCATGAACGTTTCATTAAAATTAGGCAATTATATCATATTTGCACGAACTCACAAATCAATGTTTTTATACCTGAAAAATGCACTAAAACACTAATCGTAAATATTAAGTCGACCGCTGAAGCAAAAAAACATATTTAAGCAAAATTTTGAATGTGCTAGAAATTATAAAAAGAATAATAAAATATTAAAAAAAAATAATGTGGTCTTTCAGTGTAGTAATAACAAACATTCTGACGATAAAACTTAGTTTTATTATGTTTGGGTCTATTTTTCATCATCGTATGCTGTTTCTTTCAGCGACAAAATCTAGAAAAAATAAACCTGATTATGGTACCGATTAAGAATTTTGAAATTACTAAAATATAATACCAAGGTTTTCTTTTCTTTCATGTGTTTGTGTGTGTCTATTTGTGTGTGTGTGGATTTCGGTAGCAAGAATTCCCTGAATCTTTTTTGTGAAATATGTTCACTTTTTTTTTTTTAAATAAATATTTAAAATTTCGAATAAGATATTTAGTCCTATCGGTAAATTTGCTAAAATTCATATTAACTTTTAATTTATATAATTTTCTCGCAGCACTTTCGTTTTTATGTATTATTATGTGTTTAGTTACGCAACTGTTTCTTTTTTTATTCCGGCGGCCTAACTTTTGATGGAACCAATTTGAAGCCACTGAAGGTGACGTCATATAAACGCCATTTTTTTTATATATATATGTGTGTGTTTGAACAAATTCCAATATGCGATGAGTTATGAAGGGACAAATACATCTTGTTTAATGTTATCTGCTTCACTTTCATTATGACAGCGAACAGAATTTGGACTACTTCATTTGACCTGCATCCTATATATATATATATATATATATATATATATATATATATATATATATATTAAATAAAACAAACCACTTTAAGGTTCCATGTAATAAATTATTTCACCACAGCCCTTTTAAAGAACTACGGATCATCATACTTTACTTCCAAACAAAAATAAAAGAAAATTTACACATTTTTGACGGGCTGTATTAATTTACATATTTTTAATACGGCACGTCAAAAATGTGTAAATTTTCTTTTCATTTTTGTTTGGAAGTAAAGTCTGATGATGATGTCTGGATTTACATTGAGCTCTGTGGATTTTATCCTCCTTAGATTTACCCATACGTATTACCTAGTTTTTAATAAACTATATATATATATATATATATATATATATATATATAGAAATGGGCAAAAGTCCGACAATTTATTTATTTAAGACATTTTTATGTTTAACGTTAAACATAAAATGTCTTTAATAAATAAATTGTCGGACTTCTCCATTTCTTAATATATGACGTCATTTGTTTACATTTGATACGCCAGAGCAGTTATGAATGTACGAGATTCATGGAAGATTGAAGTTTATAAGCAGTAAATTCGACCTTGTCTACCGAACGCTCCTTTGTGGCCGGTCGGTAAGGCACGCCAGCGTAAATGACGGTTCCGTATAGGATGCAGGTTCGAATCCTGTCAAAGGACGAATATTTTCTATGAAAATTTCTCGGACATTCAGGCCGGTAAATGTTATTTAATACTGTTTATTATAAACAGGGCATTTACTTAAATACTTGTACCTATAAAAAAAGTAAAAGAAAAGAACGTTAAACATAAAAATGTCTTTAATATATATATATATTGAGCATAAAATAGAATTATAATTTCAGACACACTGCATTGTAAATTAAGATTTTTTGTTTTATTATTTAAATTAGGTTCCTCGACTATTTTTCAGACAGAATGGCCATCTGTGGGAGAAAACAAATTCCTGGTTGCTAGTAGAATTGAACTACCGGGGTGAATGACTGTCTCTGAATAACGTGTATTTTTCATTTGTTTTATTTTATCGTTAATATTTGTCTAGACAATGTATTTGTCAAAGGCCTCTTTCAAGAGCTTTTAAGGAGAGGCTAGGGTATTCATTTGTTTAAGAGCTACCTCCATAGTCATTCTGAAAGATTGGGTTAGGGTTGATCTATAGGATTATATATTAATTCTGTGTTATCTCGTATATTGTTAAGTCCTTCCGGACAAAAGAGTTTTGAAGCCCAAAATATATATGCCATTATGCTTCTCTGTGCAGATTAATTGAAACAGCACTTTATTTTCCTTTCTTTCGTTATACGGTTAGTTTTAGACCCACCGGGGTGACAGGGAGTAATCGATTGACATGTTTTTCGGTATTTAGGTAATTTGCAGTGGTGTGCAGTTATATGAATCTATTTTTGCATCAGAATTTTATAAAGCCCAGACACTATTTTCTTGACTTTCGATTATTTGTCCTCCGGCCATTGTCTAGGATGGACGTTACTACAAGGAAGCATGCACTAGCAAGACTTACCTGTGAGCAAATCAAAGTACTATAGAGTTGCCCGGAAACTCTCCTGATTTAAATAGAGTCGAGAATCTGTGGTCAATCAGCAAGGAACGACTTCGTAGAATTGACATATGAAGTACAAACATGTGCTGTGGATCATGTTTCATTAGAAAAAATATCAAAAATTAAATAATATCGGAAGTATTCGTTATGTTTCAATTAATTTGCACAAGGATGTAGTATTTTCCTAAGTTTATTTTTGTATATTTTTCTATTCTTTCAATAATGGCGAATTTTGCATGTCTATTAAAATCCTTTTTTATAGGCAGAAATGTTGTTTTATAGGTAATAATCTTTCGACTTAATCCGATTCTGATAATTATTAATTTTTTAGTGAAAGGGCCATGTAAATATTCTCACATATTTTTTCTAGTGTAATGTGCATTCTAGTAAGTAAATTGTGTTATGACTTTTACAGTTAGAATTGTGGCATGTTTTGAAAGTAGTGACAGTGACCGGGCTTGTGAACGAATTGGTGTGTTTAATGCAGTTAGAACATTGACTCCTTCTGTTGCTACATGGTGGGGAAAATTCTATTGTTTTTATTGTTGGTTTATTTACGTGTTACTTTATCGTCTGAAATTTGGTTACCACCTATTTTTTCCTTAAGATTCTTTGGTTTACGATACGCTAGAAGGCCGCTTTACTCAAACAAAGTTTTCAGGTATTGTTTGAAAATTTCCTAGTCGCTTTTGATTATCTCATATTGTGGAGGTAGAGTTATATTAAAAGTGATTACTAGAGGGATGCGTTTGGATTTATTTTTAATTTTCTACTTTAGGATATCTTCTCTAGGTTTGGAAATTGCTTTATTCAATTGCTCCATTAGTAAGTATTGTAAGTATTAGTAAGTATTGTTTATAGCCGCATGTGGTAAATTTTTGCTCGAGAATTATTGTCTGCTTAGTCTTCGTTGTTGGAACTTATTCTTTGAGTTTAAGGGATTTAAGGGATTCACGATGAGGTGTTTTTGGGTGGGAAGACTTAAAGTGTAGACTGTTGCTGGTGTCGGTGATTTTAGTCTGTATCGTCGTTTGTAGTTCTCTGGTATTTGGTTATGTAGATGGGTGTCTGTGTCATTAAATGTTACCGAACGAGTTGATTTGTCGCGGTGGAAAATAATGGAGTTATATATATATATATATATATATATATATATATATATATATATATATATATATGTGTGTGTGTGTGTGTGTGTGTGTGTGTCTATAATTGTGTATATTGTAAGTAATATCTTCTTAATATATATTTTATTAAAAACAACTTAGAACGTACTGCGATTAAGCGTTCTATTCGTTTGTTCTTGTATTCGTACACGTATTTCCTTTTCATGGCATAAAGTGTGTAAAACCTGTCCAAATATCATATATATCCGAGATACCTCAGCTACTTTATTAGCCCTTATTTCACTTATTTTTCTCATGGAATTGGTAGAATTCATGTGTGTCTGTAATGATGGCAATGTTTTTTATTCTCCAAAAACGGTTGGCACCTTCGGGTCGTGTTCACAGTTGATATTATAATAACTAAAGTATATATATATATATATATATATATATATATATATATATATATATATATATGTGTGTGTGTGTGTGTGTGTGTGTGTGTGTGTGTGTGTGTGTGTGTATTTTAGGGAAATAAATATTCGTACATATACAGATTTTTAATTTTCTGTATTTTCAACTAATGAATAAACATACTTTTGATATAACTGTACACAGATGCATAATAACTAAATATTTAATAGAAATAAATTCCATTTATACATTTTAATGACTGAAAAAGTATTCGTACAATACAAAATGCATATATAATCTTCATTTAATACTTTTTAGAAAACTCATTCTTCACTTCTACAGCAACGAATATCTTCTTGTATTTCTCAATTAATAATTTGAACATTTTAGTTGGTATTTTTTTCATTCTTCTTTGCATATGGTCTTCAGATCCGGGTTGATTGTTGTAAATCTCAAATGGATTTGAATTTTTAAAAAGGTGCCACAGATTCTCTATTGTTTTTTTGTTTTTTTTTGTTTGTTTTAGGTTGACTTGGCCATTTCAGGTTATTTACATTACTTCCAGAAAGCCATTTCTTCGTAGATTTTGCTTTATAGTTAGGATCCTTTTCAGCTTTTCAACCGAAGTCATTAATTTTTTTGCGAAATATTTTGATACGCTGCGGCATTCATTCTACATGTTATTACTGATATGTCCCTTTTGTAGTGAAATATTGCGAAACCAGGAAGCTGCCACCATCAAATTTCACTTTCCTCCATACTTGCTTTCTAGAATTACGTCCAACTCAATTTTGGTTTCGTATGTCCATAATATTCTTTAACGAATTTTAACCTGGCATCTCTGTCTTTTCAGTTGCAGTGGAGTTGTCTGTGGGGAAATTAACTTTAGATTGTTCCTTTGAATTCCATTGCTTATTGTTCGTTTAGTAGCACAGATTCCTGATGAAAGCAAATCATCCTACAATATTTGACGAGTAACCATTGGATTTTGTTTAAATTGACGCATTAATTCCCTCGAAGATCTTGAAAAAATCTACTGTGGAGCACTTGTTCTTTGGTTTTCAACAATTTTGAGTTATATACCTTGCAGTGAATGAACTAATGGTCATCAATGGAATATTCCGATTGTCTGAGATTTTCCTGTAACTTCTAGAGCTTAAAGATCAGTTCATTTTTCGAATGTCGCAATTCTTTAAATCTTGGCATGATGATAAGATTCTTGCACGAATAGCAGTTACAGAAAGTGCTGCTTGTATTTTTCAGCTAAAGCTAGGTACCGATACCATTATTGAAACAATATAGAATGTTCCTCTAGAAATTTCCATTTGATACTCTTCTACCCATTAAAATGTATAAATTGGGTGCATTTCTATTAAATCATTTTTAATACTTTCTATGCATATGTAGTTATCATGTATCTGTGTACAGTTAATTATATGAAAGTATGTTTATTCATTAATTAGAAAGGTTGGAAATAGAATAAGTTAAAAAATGATGTGTATGAATATTTGTTTCCCCCCACTATATATATATATATATATATATATATATATATATATATATATATGTGTGTGTGTGTGTGTGTGAATATATAAATCCAAAATTTAATATATATGTAAAAACATTAAAAAAAATTAATCATTTTGTCTGAGGATCACAAATAGCGTGAGATCCAGCGTTAAAAATCACATCAATCCAAAATATATATATATATATATATATATATATAGATAGATAGATAGATAGATAGATAGATAGATAGATAGATATAGATAAACAAACAAACACACACACACACATATATATATATATATATATATATATATATATGTATCAGTTGAGCCAAGATTGAAAAGGCCAAGATTTAGTGGCGTGGAAACATCATCTCTGATATATTTTCCACAACACAACATCTCTTGGGTAGAAGATTTCCCTGTGTAAATTGATCCTTACCAAAAGAACATTGCTCTAGATTGCTCTCATCATTTGTTTTTTTTCATTGTCAATAAGGATAATTGCATTCTTGGCAGACCGAGTTTACGTCTGCTTTTATTGGACAGTTTTTCTTCCTTTTGAGATGCGATATTAATTTCCGAAAACAGAAACTAAAGGCAGGAAGAAAAGAAATATGAAAAAAAATCATTTCTAGCCAAGACACTGAATTTCAGGTGTAAACATTTTAAACATCTCGCTTTATTACGTTTATCACACACATTGTAGAAAACTTGATTCAGATAGGACGATAATACATTTCTTCTTCATGTGACTATCTTTTTTATTATACAACCCAACGCAAGCCAATAAAATCACGAATACATGAGGGTAAAAATGAGAAAAATAAAAATTATTAAATTATTAAAAATTAAACGACAGGACCTAAGACAGAAGATATCGAAGATAATGTTTTTGTGAAAATCAGTGTTGACTAGAAAAGCAAGAAGCCAGAAGAAATTTCTACAAGAGAGAGGAGCGAGATAGAAAAGACAGCGAGAGGGAAGGAAGAGTTACTATTCAAACTTAAGATTAAAACTAGCCACTGTAAAATGATGAGACCATGATGCCACTATAGTACTGCACTTAAATTCATGAAGTATAGTTACCAATAACGAAAGCAATATTTATTTTGAAAAACACAAGTCTGTGGTACAAGTCCAAAATGAGTGGTAGGTGAAGGTTGGTCTTGTATCTGTCCTATCTTAATTTTTCCTAGCCAGGATTACTGAGCCAAACATTCTACAGTATTTGTTACACCATGTCAAAACACGCTTATTTATTCTTGCTACGGCTGCTATAATACCTCAAAGTTTCTTAGTCTTTAGCAATTCCCATAGATACACCTTGTTTGTGGGAGAGCAGAATAAAAATATCAATATTTAAAAATGAAACACCAAGCAGTAAAGCTCATCAGAGCAATTAAAATGAAAATATTTATAGAAAACCTAGCGAAGTTAAGTTAAGCGGTTGGAAAATGACAGTAGCCGAGATGAAGTTAAAAAAAAAAAAAAACATCATTTTTTAAAGTAATATTGAAAAAGATTATTTCTTTATGAAAAGGATTGGCTTTTTTTATCAAAAAAGAGCCGTGTTTTCAATTTCGCTTAACCAGTTTTGACCGTTTCGTTTGAAATTTTCCATCAAATATACATTCGTTCGACAACACTGACTTTCTCACGTGCAAACACTCACATTTACCAAGCAGACAGCCATTCAGGGGATTGCACCATGCATACGGATTCACAATGTGCAAGAGTAGGGGATAAATATCGTAAACAACTCATTTTCAGACAGGTTAAACCCACACGGAAAAAAAGATTGAAAAACAAAAATCAATATCTTGGAATACACAGTAGGACATTTAATGAGAGTTAGACAAAAACAAGATTATATTTTTTCCTTGGCAAATATAGTAATTGCGGAACCAGTTGTGGATATTCTGTTCAGTGATAAAATACAGCATGAGAGTGAAGTCCAGAGCAATAAATACAGCCTGAAAACACGCCTCTTGTCCTAAGAGGACTGGGTCTAAATACACACATACACGCATATATGTTAATGGCGGGCATGATGGGGGTTTAAGCTCGCTAAACATTATACTACTAAGTGACCTGCGATTTTCTACACAGAAATTATGGGAGGCACCTAGTGAGGATCGAATTTGATATTCAGTGTTAACTTATACAGAAATACAAGCTTTCGAACCATTACATATGGTGGAATAACCAAAAGAAAAAAATATTTATAATAAGAATAGAAGAATTGTAATTTTTAGGACACAATGAGAAAAGAAGGCTTGGAGACTTTGAAACTCACAGTATATAATGAAGGCAATTGAGACAGGGGAAAGCAGCGAATCACCTACCTAACGAGTTTGTGTAAATAGTTAGCTGTACAAAGATTAGGAAATGTATCAAAAAGATATAATATATTAAGCTCTACAAAGGAGAGTTTTTGTGCAGAGCCATGAACATCCACGTCATGAAGGTACATCAAACAAAGAAGAAGAAGGAGAAGAAGAAGAAATATGAAGAATTCTTAATTTTCGGAAATATTTTCGTCAATAACACCAGATGCTTTCAATACATAATGTAATGTTCCAATATGAGTTTAAAAAAAAAGTATTTGACCGTTAATTTTAACGATAATGTACTTGAAAAATATTTTAAGATTTCCTAACATATGGATACATATTTTTTATTTTCTTGTTAGAATTATGTTATCAGCAATCAAACCAAAACTTCGAACGTAAATGTATGCTTTACTAGAACGAAGATTAGAACAGCACTCTATTGACGCTATAATGAGATTAAACCTCGCCGTCTTAGAACTGGGCAGCGATACTAAATAAATCTAAATTCTATTGCTATGTAGTATGTAACGAACATCTCACTTACCAAGAGCCAAGCTAGATAGGTATACAATGGATACGTAGAATCTGAGGAGAAATGGTTGTAAGAGGACAGAAATTATGGTCGTCAGAAGAGTAACAGTCTAACCTGTGAGACAAGAATTGGAGACGGCAGGATCAGGAAATTCCATGAGCTTAACTAGTTGGGCTATGTAGGGACAGACTGTGGAAAATGTGATAGGGAGATCCGAAAGGGTACTGGAATAGCGAAGGACTTCCAGATGATAAACAAAACATTCGCAGAATGGAAAAAAAACTCGTTATTAAAAAGTCAAAATGCGCTGAGCAGCGATTTAATATCAGTACACCTATGAGGCAGTGAATGCTGGAGAATTAAACATAGATTAAAATGAGAATTTTAGCGACCAACAAGTGGTTCTCAAGAGATTTAGTAAGCATAACATGAACAAAACAGGATCAATGATTAAATTTAATGGAGTATGGAAACCAAAAAAGTGTTTTAATTTAAATCTGAAAATTCTGGAAAGCATTATGCTGAAAGTAAGCTTGGAGAAATTACATCTCACAGAAAATATTATTGAACATGTATCCATGGTAACTCTGATTTCCGCAGCAACCGGCATTGAATTCAGTTTGTCTTTTTTTGTTGTTTTTTTTTGTATCTTTCTCAAAGCCTTGCTGTTATCCAAGCTTATCTTTTTTAAGCAGGGATGTTTTCCATTTATATTTGCATTTCATTGTTACATATGATGAAAATGTGTTTTCCCTTTCAACGATAAACGAAAACGACAGTGATAAAAGCAAGCCAGAACTCAATAAAACCGATGTTTGCTTTGTGCCTTTTGGTATATGAAACATGTCGTCCGTTACGTGTTTGTAGAACATGTGTAATTACGGCAGACTTGTATTACTAGCAGCTGCATTGGGTAAACTAAGCATTACGTAGAAATTATCCTGCTTTAGTAAACAGAGAATGTGTTATTTTCGTTCATGAATGCATGGGTACACTCAGTCAAATAATCTAATGGAAAATGAGATTTTAATGTGGGGTCTGCATCCTCACATTTCATACTCACCAGATTTAGCACTACGCAGTTTCACGTCTTTTTGTTTCGATTTTTGATTTTTATGTGGCAGATCATTCAGAAAAAAATACATTGATAACATAATTTTAAACGTTTTTTTTTCTAAGAATAGCACAGTTATCACGTAACGTGGAAGGAAATTTGAATTCTTGATGGGGTGCCGTATTTGAAAATGAAAGATTTCATTGTTAATAAAAAAAATATTTAAATGCAGAGTCTCCCTCAGAAGTTGACATCACTCTGTTATCTAATAACGTTGCCAAAACATGTGTAAAAACGATCTTTACTGTGCGGACATATCTCAGTGTGAATCTACCTGGAAGATAGATCGGACGTTCCAGTGAAAATGACAATGTTATGTTGACATTGCCAGCACGTTTAACTGACTTGACACCTTGAGATTTTTTTTCTACGTGGCTATGTGAAAGGAGAGGTCTATATGCCCTTCTTCAGAGTGGAACTTATGCAGAGAGTCGCTGAGTCGCAATAGAATATTACACAATACACACTACAACGTGTCTGGTAGGAACTGGACTACGGACTTGAAGTGTGTCGTCTCACAGGTGGTACGCATGTTGAAGATTTATGAAACTTTATTAAATCGGTTATAAAATCTCCATCACTTTGAAATTCTTGCTCGATTTTTGGGAAGTATTTTTTTCTTGTTCAACATGAAACCTATTCATTTTATTTGCCTGGGAGATGGAGCTACACAGATGTTCACAGTCCATAGGAAGGTTATTCGCTGCATTCCCCTGTGTCAATTGTCTGTGAGTTTCAAAGTCTCCAAGCCGTCTTTCCTCATTGAGTCCTAAACATTACAATTCTTCTATTCTTATTCTAAGTATTATTTTTCTTTTGGTTATTTGACCATATGTAATGGTTTGAAAGCTTATATTTCTATATAAATTAACACTGAATATCAAGTTCGATCCTCACTAGGTGCATCGTAATTTCTGTCCATATTTTGGCAACGCATTGTATATTTAACTTACATTTGTTTTATTATTCTTTCTATTAAAATTTAACAAATTTCCAAACACTCTATCATGGCTTACGGCCATATCACGAAGAAACTGGTTCTTGTACGATGACCGAAGTGAAGCAACGTCAAATCTGGTCAGTGGATAGATGAGGGACCGCTTGGCAATTCCAGGTCCTTTAAGATTGGATGTACGGCTGGTGTAATTGATAGCGACTCGGAATTGTAGATCGGAGAGCTGAGTTCCAGTACAAATCGGGTTAGACATATTAATTTACGCGTAAATATCCTTGGGTAAGATAAGGATTCACATCTTCTCTTCCAGCTATGGGTTAATCAGTAAATCATTATTATCCCCCCAAATTTCTTACAATACTTATAAAAAAATATTATATATCTTGAAATAACTTGCTAAAATTTTCTAAATCTTAAAAAACGAAGTTAATCAATCAACTTATACAACATTATTATTATTTGCGTAATAAATCTCCCGACTCTAAATGCGTTATCGGAAATATTGCTAAAATTATAACATGATATAACCGGAAATGCAAAGGGCATATTTATCATGTAGATATCTATATATATTTTGCCATAAGCTCACATGAAGCAGAATGTAATTCAAGGTCGAATCTAAAGTGTGTTAGCAGCCGCATAAAAATTGTATGTTTAATTTGAATTTCTTTTTACATCTATTCTCATAAAACGTGTAGAAGCACGGGCGATAACCTTGCCCTCGTCATTCACCACCCAGGAAAGGTAACAAATTTTCGGTGTTTAAGGCGGTACTGCCACCCCTATTGCCACCAGCAGCTTTAGTTCGTAGACGGGATATTGTTTTATTTTTTGTGTGTGTGTGTTGACGTGTCGGTGTCCTTCGATTTTGTTCCACTGCAAGTCAGATTTTCAACGTTGGGTTAAAAGCGTTTTCTTTTGATCGTTAACCAATACACAACACGCTCGTAGCGACGGTTATCGGGGACGTCGATTCGACGGTAAACAGATGTGCTTCACGTCGGAAATTATATTGCGAAAGTATTGTTCTAATTATCTTTATTGATTTTGGATCAGATCCGCCACGATGCCTGCTGAGATGATGTCTGGAGACGATGTGAAGCATGATTCAAGCTCTGTTCAGTGATTCCCACCTTCAAAAGGAAGGAAAAGATTGATCATCCAAGAAATCCAGCATACCGACCTCAATATGTAGCACATGACATGTCCACCCTTTTTCGGATCGCAGCGATTTGTAGTGGTTTTCCTTTACATCGTGCGCCTTCTACCTGTTTTCTTCCCATGGAACCGTTAATTCTACTAGCAGGATACACTTATTTGAATTAGACCACGCTAGAATGTCCGGTCATGTGTCTCCCTTAATGAAGTGTGCCTGAAATTAGAGAGGTGATGGAAGATAAACTAACACCCGTAAATCAAGAACTCCTCCCAGTAGCATCATGTTGGGAATTATTTTGGTCATCTGCACATGGCATTCACCTTCCTTGTGAAAACCGATCTTAGGTTCTCTGTCCGTTACAGGCTATTTTGGCCGATCCACACTGTCTACTAATTCTTTGACCACTTCCAGCACTTTGTTATGACGCCACGTTTACATCTGCAGTGACTGAGAGCAAGTAGCGTAAAGTGCCACGATCACTTCGACATAATGCGTATACATCGGTGCCAGTGTACCCCACATCTTGGAGTTGATCTCATTTGGTAGGATATAATGCGAAGGAGGAATGATTTTTTCCAGTGGCTCTATTGCAATCACTCCGTGTAGTCCAAGCACATAGCTTGGACTGAGAAACAGCAGTAGCTGCTCACTGTTCGTCCTCGATATTCCTGATTTCTTTAATCACCACGTCTCGTGTTTGGATAAAAACTGGTTTGCTTGTGCGGCTCAGGGAAGCTCGATTGTTTTGCTCACCTCATAATCTCCTCGGTTGGCAGTTTCGATTCTACATCTTGGCTGACTTCTACTGCAGACCATTTGATGTCAATTTTGATATCTGGCTCCGGACAAACTTATCGGCCGAGTCTCTCATCATGATCTGAAGGCGTAAAATTCCCGACTTTGAACTCATCCACCAATGAAGAGATGGGAATTTGCAGGTTTACGGCATCGGTATAGAGTCCCACTAGGAAGAGAGATGAGGAAACTCCAAGCCACTTGTGCACTTACTTGTTGGTATACCGTTGAGTTTGCTGAATAAAACAGGTTAATACCATACACTTGTAACGATCACAGAAACCGTGACAGCAAACCAGGTTGGAAGCACCAAGCCTTCAGTTTGTGGGGAGTTGGGTTCTGTCGATGCATTCAAGTCCATCTAGTGCCACTTTCTGCATTGCTTTACCTTGGTGCCCTCTGAGCTTCTCCACCGACTTCTATTTGACAGTTGGGATCATATCACCCCCCACAATGCAGAAGTGAATCTCCCTGACAGCGCCTCTGAGTAGTGATAAGCTCCAGCTTGAGTTAAGCTTTTATTATCGCGCATGTGAAGAGCTTATGATAGCGCTACAGCAGTTCATCGGCACCGAACTTAAACGGTACGAATATGGTGAAGAAGGACCATTTGTTCCTTAGTCATCAGTCGCTTTGCTCTGTCTGCTGCACCCTTTAATATGAGTTCCATGAACATAATGAAAAGAAGTGGTGAAATCACACACCCGTTCAAGCCGACGACTAGTGCTTGCCACTTAGTGGTGTAGTTACTGACATTGAATGATATAAAACGCTTCTCTGAAATACTTCATTATTGTTGTGGATTCCGGGTTGAAATCCGGTACCAATAAATAACAAACGCCATGAATGAATATATGAAAATAATGTAATAACTTAATAATACAAACTGCTAAAGCAGGTTAGTAGTTCCAGGCATACGGGTTAGTAGCAAAATATATATACAGTCTTTGGTATTGAAGTATCGCTATATGACTTCTTACTGAGTCTACGTGCTCACTCACTGTGACACCTACAACACTGTTACCTCACCCTCACTCTTCTGGTTACCTACAACCTTTTACTCTGTCATTCTCGACTCGAGTCGAGTCGTCGGTCTTGCTCTCTCTTACTCTCGTCTTATCGTAGCAGTAGTATATGTATATCATGGGTGAGTCCATTTGTGTAAAAATGGGAGAATTACTCAATTATTTCCCTAAACTTATTAATGAATTTTAAAAAAGAGACATACGAATTAGCCAATGAGGAACAAATCCACGCGAATTCGTGAGATCAGGCCAAATTGCATCAAGCTCATTTTTATTTTGTTTGGCTGTTAGGATTGAGTTCCACATCATGTGTGAATTCTAAGCCGGGTAAGTTAGGTATTTCAGCCTTCTGGGATGCTGTGTTTATGCAATGGTTACCTAGCATTAAGTCCATCATACGATGCGTACTGACCCTCACAAAAAAAATATTTCTCTTCTACATTCAAGAGGGAGATAAGGCGGACATTTGCAATGTATTTTGCATTCTTTTCTTTAGATATCCAAATACTATTAACGATAAAATATAAAATAAAAAAAAACGACTTTTTTCTTGGCATCGCTATTAATGTATACTCACTAATTTCTATTGTTTTAAAAAGCTTTATTACAACTTTATTATAAACCCAATTGTATAAAACTAGATGTGTATATCTATTTTCTCTGAAGTACTGTATATTTCCTAGAATAATTTTATATTTACACATTTATAAAAATATTTAGACCAATTATAGTGCAACATTAATCATTTACCATATAGAGAAATAACTATTTTTTTTATTTAAAATTTATAAAATGTATGCGAAAAAGTGAACACGAATATTTAAATAAACACAAAACTACGAGTCACCGTATTATTAAGTAAATAATATGCATCTACAGGCATTTCTTTCAATTACACACAACACATAAATTCACTGAAAATGTTTCGTGCATCAGTACATTTCTTTCAAGTAACGACAGAGAAAATGTTAAGCATAATTTCTTTTTTAGTGTGTTTAGTTACGACAAGACTGTTTCATTTGTTCTCAATGTTTAAGTAAAAAGACAATGGATAAATCCACGTTCCGGTTGTATTAACATTTTAAAAATAACTTTTTGAAAATAATAAGAAATGCCGACAGACTTTACAGTAAAAAAAGGGAATACTGCGCATTTGACACACCGTAACTTTTTTTTTACCTGTACGAATATTAAACATTGCGAAATTAAATTTATTTTTAATCAATCTGTTGTCATTGGGAATTAATTAGACGCGATGTCAATTCAGGACAGACAATATTTCTGATTCTTCTTTTGATTTTATATATCTTAGATTCTTCATATTCTGTTTTATGTGTTTCTCAGATATTTCATTTTAATTCTTAACAAATGGTCTTTCGGTCCTGTTTTAACACATTTAACGAGCCAGAGTACCTGAAGTTTAGATCGTTATATAATTAAAATCCTACAAATTGCATATATTTAACAATTATTTCTATTCTCAAATTAAATGCTAAATTTATGAGGAATAAGAAAGAACTAGCTTTTATAAAAATTTTACATGACAAAAAGGCAAAATCAAGTCATGTGGTACCATTTAGAAAGGATAAATCGTACATATAAAAAAAATTCTCAGTTGTATATTGTTATGGTCCGGTTCCTTGTACCACGGTGATACTCCAAGGTAGAACCAATAAAGAAGAACTCAGGTATGGAATAACACAGATATATTACAAACAGGAATATATACAGAGAAGTAGAAGTGTTAGTATGAACAGTCAGGTTTAGTACAGAGAACAATGTAGTCTCGACCAGTATCACTATTCCAATGTCTTGCAGTAATTGTCTGAATGCCACTCGGATGTTTCGGACTGCCTCTGATTCGACTCTTGACTCGAATTGAACTACTGACGATATTCAGTCAACCTCCACGAGGGCGTCATGTGGCACAAGGACATTTTAAAGTGGGTTCTACGAGCCTGTGGGCTTGGCCAAAAATTTGCCCATTCAACCCGTATAAACGGGTTCAGGGTCGGTTTACCTCCCCGAAAGAGAATCCACACTTCGGCGTAGCCTCTTTCGGGTTCCTCCCCGCCCGAAGGCAGAGAGTTCAACCGATCTGTCGTTCAAGACTTGAGCGACTGACTATATTTAGTCACCCGCCCACGTGGGCATCATGTGGCACAAGGCCGGTATAACGTGGGATCCCCGAGTCTGTGGGCTCGGGGAAAAATATGCCCTTTGAACCTGTATAAACGGGTTCAGGGTCGGTTTACCTCCCCGAAAGAGAATCCGCCCTTCGGCGTAGCCTCTTCCGGGTTCCTCCCTGCCAGAAGGCAGAGAGTTCAACCGATCTGTCGTTCAAGACTTGAACTACTGACTCTCTGCCTACTGACTGAGGCGCAGTATTTATTAAGTATGGAATAGTCAATTATTATTATTATTATTATTATTATTATTATTATTATTATGGGTAATATATGTAGTGAGAATGTTACACAAATGATCGAAGTCACAGAGAAATAGAGAAAGATATATTCGAGAACAACACAAAGGGATATAAGGCAAGGATGTGTCTTCTTATTATTGAACCTTTACAGTGTGACAACACTTATAAAATATAGAAAAATACAAGATCCCTTAAAGAAAAGAAGGAAATAAAAACGGGGAGAATAAACTACATAGTGACTTCAAGAAGGCGGGATGATAGGTTTTCAGTAAAAGAAACGTCCCAAGATGTGAAAATTCTGATAAAATATAGGAAAGTATAATATGCCTTAAATTAAAAAGAAAAAGTAAACGAGGTGTATGTAGAAAAGTTGAGTATCATCTATCATGTATTCAATTGTGAAAACAGAATATCATATGTTATTACTTCAATGCTCCCTAGAAAAAATAAATTTTGACATGAAATGGCCCATCAAGGTGTTGATATGCCGTTAACTACATATTTATTTCAAGGACTCGGGATGATAGGTTTTCAGGAAAAGGAACGTCCCAAGATGCAAACTCGTTAAAATATTTAAGTACAAAGGACATGAAACACGACATCCGAAGGAACATTTGAAAAGCGAGTGATGCCTTTCAAAAATCAAGCAGTGTTTGAAGCAGAAAATAATTGTTAGAAACAAAGAAAAGTGTACTAAGTAATTATACATTATTGGCCCTTCTATATGCAAATGGATTCTGGACAATGCACTCACTGCTGAATAAGAATCTTGAGACAGCAGAAATGAGGATCTATCGAACATGCCGAGAATCTCAAAATCTGAAGGCGTGAATAGCGAAAACGTTTTTAATGAGATAAAAAGGACACATAGTATCAGAAAGAAACCACTGAAATTATTCACATAAATAATAGCGAACGAAGGCTTAGTGAATTTGACATATTAAGGACAAGTGTGACAGAAGAAATCATCGAATAACCAACATAACGAACTTGTATAAATTGTCGGAAGAAGAAGGATTAGGATAGATAACAAAAGGACAAAAGAGAGATACAAAAAATGGACTGGAAATTGTAGAGAGCCATGATCTGCCACGTATGGAAGGCATACAGAAGAGGGTCTTGCAAATTCTTCCATGAAATTTACACCTGTGTTAATCTCCGTTCTGGAACAAGAAACCTGAAAAAAGCTGACTTTTTCTGAAATCTTTAAATTCGTCGATAACTTTCGGGGAACACTGTACATAGATATGTTAGCTATAAAATCCCTTTACGCTTTTGGATTCACATGTATCTGTATACTTGTTTAAAACCTCACGAGAGTATTGAGTTTTGTTACGGAAGAAGAAGGATTAGGATAGATAACAAAAAGACAAAAGAGAGATACAAAAAATGGACTGGAAATTGTAGAGAGCCATGATCTGCCACGTATGGAAGGCATACAGAAGAGGGACTTGTAAATTCTTCCATGAAATTTACACCTGTGTTAATCTCCGTTCTGGAACAAGAAAACTGAAAAAAGCTGACTTTTTCTGAAATCTTTAAATTCGTCGATAACTTTCGGGGAACACTGTACATAGATATGTTAGCTATAAAATCCCTTTACGCTTTTGGATTCACATGTATCTGTATACTTGTTTAAAACCTCACGAGTGTATTGAGTTTTGTTACGGAAGAAGAAGGATTAGGATAGATAACAAAAAAGACAAAAAGAGATACAAAAATGGACTGGAAATTGTAGAGAGCCATGATCTGCCTCGTATGGAAGGCATACAGAAGAAGGTCATGTAAATTCTTCCATGAAATTTACACCTGTGTTAATCTCCGTTCTGGAACAAGAAACCTGAAAAAAAGCTGACTTTTCTGAAATCTTTAAATTCGTCGATAACTTTCGGGGAACACTGTACATAGATATGTTAGCTATAAAATCCCTTTACGCTTTTGGATTCACATGTATCTGTATACTTGTTTAAAACCTCACGAGTGTATTGAGTTTTGTTACGGAAGAAGAATGATTAGGATAGATAACAAAAAGGACAAAAAGAGATACAAAAAATGGACTGGAAATTGTAGAGAGCCATGATCTGCCACGTATGGAAGGCATACAGAAGAAGGTCATGTAAATTCTTCCATGAAATTTACACCTGTGTTAATCTCCGTTCTGGAACAAGAAAACTGAAAAAAGCTGACTTTTTCTGAAATCTTTAAATTCGTCGATAACTTTCGGGGAACACTGTACATAGATATGTTAGCTATAAAATCCCTTTACGCTTTTGGATTCATGTATCTGTATACTTGTTTTAAAACCTCACGAGTGTATTGAGTTTTGTTACGGAAGAAGCAGGATTAGGATAGATAACAAAAAGGACAAAGAGAGATACAAAAAATGGACTGGAAATTGTAGAGAGCCATGATCTGCCACGTATGGAAGGCATACAGAAGAAGGTCTTGTAAATTCTTCCATGTAATTTACACCTGTGTTAATCTCCGTTCTGGAACAAGAAACCTGAAAAAAGCTGACTTTTTCTGAAATCTTTAAATTCGTCGATGACTTTCGGGGAACACTGTACATAGATATGTTAGCTATAAAATCCCTTTACGCTTTTGGATTCACATGTATCTGTATACTTGTTTAAAACCTCACGAGTGTATTGAGTTTTGTTTGGAAGAAGCAGGATTAGGATAGATAACAAAGGACAAAAAGAGATACAAAAAATGGACTGGAAATTGTAGAAAGCCATGATCTGCCACGTATGGAAGGCATACAGAAGAGGGTCTTGTAAATTCTTCCATGTAATTTACACCTGTGTTAATCTCCGTTCTGGAACAAGAAACCTGAAAAACCTGACTTTTCTGAAATCTTTAAATTCGTCGATGACTTTCGGGGAACACTGTACATAGATATGTTAGCTATAAAATCACTTTACGCTTTTGGTTCACATGTATCTGTATACTTGTTTAAAACCTCACGAGTGTATTGAGTTTTGTTACGGAAGAAGAAGGATTAGGATAGATAACAAAAAAAAGACAAAAAAGAGATACAAAAAAATGGACTACAGAAGAGTTTGTATTCTTTTAAGACTGTGTTAATCTCCGTTCTGGAACAAAAGAAAAAAAAGAGACTTTTTCAAAAATCTTGGACTGAAATTGTAGAGAGCCATGATCTTTGCCACGTATGGAAGGCATACAGAAGAGGGACTTGTAAATTCTTCCATGAAATTTACACCTGTGTTAATCTCCGTTCTGGAACAAGAAACCTGAAAAAAGCTGACTTTTTTTTCTGAAATCTTTAAATTCGTCGATAACATTCGGGGAACACTGTACATAGATATGTTAGCTATAAAATCCCTTTACGCTTTTGGATTCACATGTATCTGTATACTTGTTTAAAACCACACGAGTGTATTGAGTTTTGTTACGGAAGAAGAAGGATTAGGATAGATAACAAAAAGACAAAAGAGAGATACAAAAAATGGACTGGAAATTGTAGAGAGCCATGATCTGCCACGTATGGAAGGCATACAGAACAGGGACTTGTAAATTCTTCCATGAAATTTACACCTGTGTTAATCTCCGTTCTGGAACAAGAAACCTGAAAAAAGCTGACTTTTTATGAAATCTTTAAATTCGAAGATAACTTTCGGGGAACACTGTACATAGATATGTTAGCTATAAAATCCCTTTACGCTTTTGGATTCACATGTATCTGTATACTTGTTTAAAACCTCACGAGTGTATTGAGTTTTGTTACGGAAGAAGAAGGATTAGGATAGATAACAAAAAGACAAAAGAGAGATACAAAAAATGGACTGGAAATTGTAGAGAGCCATGATCTGCCACGTATGGAAGGCATACAGAAGAGGGTCTTGTAAATTCTTCCATGAAATTTACACCTGTGTTAATCTCCGTTCTGGAACAAGAAACCTGAAAAAAGCTGACTTTTTCTGAAATCTTTAAATTCGTCGATAACTTTCGGGGAACACTGTACATAGATATGTTAGCTATAAAATCCCTTTACGCTTTTGGATTCACATGTATCTGTATACTTGTTTAAAACCTCACGAGTGTATTGAGTTTTGTTACGGAAGAAGAAGGATTAGGATAGATAACAAAAAAGAAAAAGAGATATACAAAAATGGACTGGAAATTGTAGAGAGCCATGATCTGCCACGTATGGAAGGCATACAGAAGAGGGTCTTGTAAATTCTTCCATGAAATTTACACCTGTGTTAATCTCCGTTCTGGAACAAGAAACCTGAAAAAAGCTGACTTTTTCTGAAATCTTTAAATTCGTCGATAACTTTCGGGGAACACTGTACATAGATATGTTAGCTATAAAATCCCTTTACGCTTTTGGATTCACATGTATCTGTATACTTGTTTAAAACCTCACGAGTGTATTGAGTTTTGTTACGGAAGAAGAAGGATTAGGATAGATAACAAAAGGACAAAAGAGAGATACAAAAAATGGACTGGAAATTGTAGAGAGCCATGATCTGCCACGTATGGAAGGCATACAGAAGAGGGTCTTGTAAATTCTTCCATGAAATTTACACCTGTGTTAATCTACGTTCTGGAACAAGAAACCTGAAAAAAGCTGACTTTTTCTGAAATCTTTAAATTCGTCGATAACTTTTGGGGAACACTGTACATAGATATGTTAGCTATAAAATCCCTTTACGCTTTTGGATTCACATGTATCTGTATACTTGTTTAAAACCTCACGAGTGTATTGAGTTTTGTTACATAAAACGTCTTCGTGCGTTTTGGGTTTTCAATAACCATACTTTACGATACGTTTCCAATATTAATTTTATTGTTAAATAACATACAAAGAAAAGGAACAAGTGTTCCTTCTTTGGTGTGCGTAATTTTTTCATGTAAATTTTTTTTTTAATACAAGGAAAATATAAAAAGATATTTGTGTGTTCTTATTTCTAATATCTTCTCAGAAATATAACTAGACACCATAAGATTAAAAACATCACTTTTTTTAAATAAATCTGTTTATATAAAATATATATTTCGAAAGAAAAAAAGCAGGTTTTATGTAGCCTAATTAGATAAAGCAATTTTTCTGCTAACATCTTATCGAATGGAAGCCCATAGAATGTATGAATTTGTCAAAGGTCATTCTGCAGGTGATTTTGAATTTCTTGTATGTATTGTTGTTCTTACAATAAAAACTTTTGTAGAATAAAGTTTTATTGAGTAAACTGATTTGATATCATGTACCTAAAAGAAAAGAGAAGAGATCATATCGTGTTTTTCATATTGATATTTATATGATATAACATATATTTTATTTAAACCCTTATCACACACGGTTATCATAGGCATGATAGAAATACACAGGAATGCAGGAAACAAAATATGTGCGAGGTCATTGGCGAGTGTATTGTTTCTGGAATGATTCCGTTTACCTGTTTGTAGGGTAAATATGGCGTTTTGTTTTTTTTTTTCTTTTTGTAGAACTATTGAAACACACCGTAAAAGTTTAAAAACAAAAAATAAATCCGGGAATAAGTAGTTTCCAAAAAATGCAGTATAATTCATACCTTTATGAAAAAAAAAAACAGTATTAATTTTAAAAATCTACCATTATTGTCAGTGCATTGAATTTTGCTACAATATCTGGTTTATTTTCCTGGTATCTCTCTCGAGATTCCGAAGAAAATCTAACGAAAGGTTTGTAAGGTTATTGTACCTGACCTGGTATCTGAAATCCAGTAATTGTCACACCATGATATGGCGTCCCACTGACATTTCTATAAATAATTCCATGGCAGTTGGTTTAATGAATTCTCGAAAAACTTTACACAGTAAAACACACACTAACAAATTCTAGCAACTTCACTCAAATCCGCTCAAAATACTACGAAACAAACAACATAAAATATATTATTTATGGCATTAATACGTATAATATCAAAAAGTATTACAAAATATAACTTCAATAAAACTTTAAACATAAAACACATATACCACCGCCTCTAGTAATTATGTTCATAAAAACATGTACGTAGGAAAGTTGAGTATCATCTGTCACGTATTCAGTTGTGAAAACAGAATAACATATGCCATATTTTATTGCTTCACTGTCCTTACAAAAAAAAAATTCTGACCTGAAATGGCCTATCAAGGTGTTGATACGCCGTTGAACAAAAAATAAATAAAATTAATAACCTTTCAATCTTGGAACTTCGATCGCTTGAATTTAAATGCTTTTCTAGATTGGCAGCAAAGACTAATCGCAATCCTAATTTATATTCTGATAGTTTTTTTTTTTTTTTTTTTTTTGCACTCATCTCCTGTGGAACTTCCTAACAGTTTCTTGCTTTCAGGCCATCCATGATCTTCATGAATTTAAATGCAACATCAATCGCAATCTTATGCCTGCATAACGCTGTTCTTTTATTTTCCTTTTCTCCTCAGTAAAGTTTTCTCATCATTCACTCTTAGCAATCTTTTGCACGTTAGTGGAATTATCGCCTTGCTTGGGGTGAAATGATTAAAAAATCGATGACATAGATTCATCAAAATCCGTGATTAATTACACTTTCTACCTATATCTCTCCTGAAATTGAGCCTGTGGGAATTAATTTTAATTTAGGGTTTATTCAATTATAGTAGTTATATGAATTTAGAAGATACTAACCTATACTTAGAGATCAATTGGTGGAATATCCCGTCGAAAAAAATTAGCTGCATTTCATGAGATTTTGAAATCTCAAGGAAACAAAAAGTTCAGACTCCAGCCATTATTTATTGTTCAGTTATATTGATTCGCCAGTCAGAAATTTTTTTTTTCTTTCAAACAGATGACTGAGATCTGAATTGTTTGGTTCTAAGTCATCCATGATTTGGTGAAGTAACTGTATTTGAGGATATTATGTTGTGGTGTAAAAGGAATAATAGAATGTCAAAGAGTGGCGCTACGTGTTATAGCAACCTACGCCGTTCAGGACACTAACCAAATTTTGATTTACCTTCTCGCCTACAGAAGTTGTGTGAAACGTACCTCTAGCCATATTGACGAAGGTAATCATGATGACGTGAAAGCTTTCTTCGTGAATGATTTCCCTGATTCTGCCAACAGCACCGAGTATATGCTCAAATAAAAATAGAAAGGAAATATATATCCAAATGCCGACTAATCTAAAATACTATTTTGAATGTAACATTATTTTCGCCTTGCTATTATTTGATTAGTTCTTTATCATATTGCTTTGAAGCGCGTTGTCCTGCGGCAGTGTAAAGTATTCCTAACTGTCCTTGTTGACACTTCTGAGACTATATGCTCTCTGATCTGCGCTGTAGACAGGGTGCGATCAGATAATGCTGCCCTTAAAATGCATCGATTTTCGCCCTTCGCCTCGTATATAACCCTCTAGAATTTGCTCTATGTGCATACGTCACTTAATTTGATATTGATGCCTTGGATGCATTAACGCGTCACTTTAAATATGCACGGGGTTGCTCCGAAATGACCAGCTAGCCCCTCGAAGACTCCAAATATCACCTTACACAATAAGCTGTTATCGAACAAAACGTGTAAGAGTGTACCGTGTGCCATGGAACATGCTTTCACGGGGACATTATTCGTCAAATAGAATTATATGTTATCGCGTTGTCTCGTGCTCAGATTCCTACGCTGCTCTGCTGCGAGTGTTGATATGTCGAAAGGTGTTTACAGATTTTCAAAATTTTATCAGGATATCTTTTATCCATAAGTTGGACATAGTTCAGCTAAGTCAAATTCCGTATGTCAATACTGCATCATTCTCAAGTGGTCACCATTACATTTTTCGTCAATACCTACCTGTCAACTTCCCTTTCATTATATACAGAGAAACCTCATATCTACGCCCCGCCCCCTATCAACGGACTTCAGATACAACAGGCAAAATCTGAATGCAATATATAAAAAAAAACTACAGGAAAAAAGCTTCAAAATCGTTAGCGATGTATTTAAAAGTTTGCGGGATTAGTGGAACGAAACATATTAGTTCTCAACGTGACCGCATGATCTCGGTGGCGGGCCCTTCAATTGTAAACAATGACGGAACGTACGATACATTAGCGTGTGCGTGAGAAAGTAGCCGTGAGAAACTATTATTTTCATAATTTCGATTAATATATCTTTATTAATTATATATTAATTTATGCCATACACATCTTTATAATATATATATATATATATATATATATATATATATATATATATATATATATTTTAAGGCGTGCTATATTTACGGGATAATGTGCTCAATGTTAATTTAGAGCTTATGTAAATATAAATATAAGAGTGAACATTGAATTCAGCACTCAGAGGCGATAGGCTGCTTCATGCTACACGCAATCGTAAGGCCGCGAGTGATGGATTTTACATCGACTATTTATATATATATGGGTCAGTGGTGCATTGTGGGTAATCCATTCTGGCGGTTATTGGCTTGTTTATTTATTTGGATTAATTCATTTTACTTGATTTTTTTTTATTTTCATCTTTTTTATTTTATATATATATTTATTCTTTTCAGTTTTCTATATTTTAATAACGTGGTAAAATTTTGGGTGGGATTTGCTTAGGTTGCTGTTTTACTTGTTTTGTCTTATTTATGTTTATTTTTATTAGTTCAAGCGGTTATTTTGTGGGGAGCTATTTGTAATTTATATCTTATTGGTGGAATCTCTGACTGGAGCAATCCTATGTAGCCATACTGATGAAATGTGATACAGCGACACAAGCTAATATATATATATATATATATATATATATATATATATATATATATATATATATATATAATGTCGATGCATAAATTCGTTCTTATTTTTTTCTTTTAATTTATTTTATTTGTTAATAGTTCTGATGCATTCTTCCACCCTTTATTGTCCTTCAGCTTTTACGTCATCCTGCCAACGATCCACTAACCTCGGCGACAGAAATAAATAGGTTCTGATTAGGAAAATAATCAAGCCATTTTGTAATCACCACCTTATTTTTGAACGAAATGGGCTAAACTTGGTGAATATACTAGGTACGGTATATCTTCCCAATTTATATTTGGTCGTGTTGGCGATATAAAAGCACACACACACACACACACACACACATATATATATATATATATATATATATATATATATATATATATATATATATATATATTCCCGCCTTTCTTGGGGTATATATATATATATATATATATATATATATATATATATATATATATATATATATATATATATTACCTCCAAGAAATGCAGGAATGCCACCATTACGCAAGGGTTTACTGAGAGTGGGAGCAAGAATAAAGAGGCGTGTTACACAAAAGATGAAGATAAGGACTGGGAATGATATCAAGCTATCTGGAGATGTCGATTGAAATTACATTTGTATAGCTGTAGATAATAGATATCAGTGAAGCAAGTAAGAGGAAGCGAGTTCCACACAGGGGAAGTGCGTCACCTGAAGGTGTTGGAGTACAAGAGACGGCTACATTTAACCGTTTCCACAGTAAAAAGGTGGGACTAAAATGCCGACCTAGTGGCACGTTTAAATTCGTGCATTTTGGGAACTAGCGAAAGTAGCTTCTCGGAGCAATTACCGTGAAGGTATTTGTAGAATAGACACAGAGCGGCGACGGGTCGTCTGTGAGGGAGCTTTATGAACGAGATGCCTGATCAGAGCCAGCTCCATTGCATATATGTCTCAGGATGTGGTCGAGGTACTTAAGATGAACAGTGGTGTCTCCAAACCATATATGGCAGCAATATTCAATATAAGAGCGAATGGTTGATTTTATGGATTTGATGTATGGACTCAGGCCAGAAACAACTTTCTGGTGAGACACAGAGAACCAGCATCCATTGCGTATATAATGAACACTTTAGGGCACCTCAAAATGGTGTAATGTTTAACAAGCTTGTCTTGCTAGAACAATTAAGACTGAATAGTGAGTTAGATACTCCCTGGGTGCCCCAAAAATTCCGGCCTTGTTACACATCTAAGCTACGCTTAGAAAATTACTATAATGAACCCTAGGCAGACTTTGCCTCATAAAAGCATATCCATTTCCATTGCACGAATGTTCAAATAATCTCTGCATAGATTCGTATCCGAATGTGGAAAAAGCAATTTATAAAGAAGTTTATTGCATTTTTAATGTTCGATTACAAAAAATTGTGCAGATATGCTCTTTGAAGAATCTGTGAAAGATATATACATTAATAAGGCACTATTCGGCTTTGCTTGATCGGCGACGAACTCTATGTCTGAATCGATCTAGAACACATCGGATCCCAGGAAATTTTCTCTCCTACAAAGGGAGACGCAGTTTCGAATCATCTCGGAGATCGCATATTTCTCGTTAATTAGATTTCTCGAATATTTAGACTGGTAGACGAAAATAAATAAATATACGTTTTAATGAATAATCGAGGCGTCTACTCAAATATAGGTATTCACAAAAATAACATATAAAGTCATGAGCTCTCTCGGATTAATCAAGAAATCCATTCCTTCTATAAAAATTGCTTTTTAACTTCCGGATATGAAACAGTGATGATATGAACTTTCGCAAATTCTGAGAAGGATTTGTGCTTACTTGTGCACGAATAGAACAAATACGGATCCGCAACGCACTCCCTGACTGTAAATACGTCGGATCTATATATATATATATATATATATATATATATATATATATATATATATATATATATAAAGTATTCTATATTTAGGAATACAGCTGCTCAATATGATGGGTAGACCGTATGTAAATATAAAATATACAAATGGACACTGAAGTCAAAACTAGCGGCGATATTCTGTTTCACGGTTGAGTGCAATCTTCAGTCCTGAAGTCTGCTTTTAATATTATATTTGCAACTCTCAGAAACCACAGAGGGACATATATATATATATATATATATATATATATATATATATATATGTGTGTGTGTGTGTGTGTGTGTGTGTGTGTGTGTGTGTGTGTGTGTGTGCGTGTGTGTCTGTGTGTGTGTGGGTGTGGGTGTCTGTGTATTTAGGTGGCAAATTCTCTTACAGGTTTATCTGATTGTATAAGTTACAAACCTTATGCCTGCTTATTTTGATAAACAAAATAAAAATCCCATATTGGATAACTATTCAAGCTTTAATGAACGTTAAAATATAAATGGCTGTCAAGGCATTTAAACTAAGAAAATAAAAATATTCGTGAATGTCAAAGGATTATGATCAAAATAAGCAGACATAACTTTTGTAACTTATTCAATTAGACATATATATATATATATATATATATATATATATATATATAATGTTTGTTCCAATAAATTGACCGATTTTAAATGTCAATTAAGTTTAAGTGTCTAATGAATTTTTATCTCTTTTCTTTCAGATTTCGACGGCATTCGGGCGATATTATTTTTCACACTTAATTGCCGTGACTTAAATATCATGTCCAAATAGAGAAATAAATAAATTTTCACAAATATCACTGATTTGTTTACTACTGACTTAACGAAACAACATTATATATAATCCGTTTTATTAAACACTCTTTATATATATATATATATATATATATATATATATATATATATATATATATATATATATATATATGTGTGTGTGTGTGTGTGTGTGTGTGTGTGTGTGTGATAGTGATAGAGATACTATTTTTTTTTTACTTTGAATCAATTACATTTAAAAAGCACTTTAACATAGATTTAAGTCATTAAGGGATTGTGATTCTTGATAGTGATTGCAGCTATTTACAGCTCGAAATATTTAATAATACTTAGAAAATAATTGGCATAAACTATATACAAATTCTTTAACAATCATATGACGCAAATCACACACACACACATCTGCATATTTATACAAGCTCCAGTTAATATGACAGACAAAGAAAATATTTTTATAAAGTGTTTTTATAGATTGATTTTAGGACGGTCTAATTTTAATTTTAATGTTAGTATTAGTAATTTTACTTGAAGGAAACATTTGACATTCATGCGACGTAACCGCCGGTACTGCTTTCAGTTGAAGAGTATGAAATCTCCCGCTTAAAGAGAGATTTCCTGTACTGATGGGAGCTTCCTTCCTAATCTTTTATTTGAAGTAATATAAAATGTCAACATCTTGATTATGTCGTTATTTTCTCTTCGATTTACATGTGGTAACCATTCTAGTTGTAGCTGCTGTTGGTATTCCTCAGGTGAAGTGGTTTCTATTATTCCGTTTTCTTCCTTGCGATTCTCTATCGCCAGTCTACGATTTTCAATGGAGAATAATCTTTACTAAACACCCTCAGATTTCCCAAGCACTAAGTCGTTATTTGTTTTATAAGAGTTGACCTTGGGAAGCAATTATATACAGATAACAGTTTAAATATGACTGAATTATATATTCATATGAAAGTCGTAAATTGACGATATTTTTTAAGAACTTGACACGTGTTTTCAGGTTGATGTTTTGGATTTGCAATGATTTTCGATGGTGGACAAAACTATCTCTGGTCCAACCCATTCTAAAGATAAAAAAAATATATTTTAAAATACCCACATTTTATTTGCTTGAAATATTCGCAGATGAGTCATGATATAAAAACCAACAGTTCAATAACATTCATCATCTTACATTTTTCAAGTATCATCTCCTCATTGTGCGTACAAGAAATGTCAGCTGGCTCTTTGTTATTCTGTGTTTCAATTTTATTACCGCATCTGATAAGATTATTATCAACTCAAACTAAACATGAATTCATTACCAGATTGATGTCGACATATATCACAAAGCCATTAACAGAATGTCAATAAGATTAATAAAAATGTGCCCCAAGATTGGCAGAATCCCATCAACTACGAAGACAAAAAGATAACCACAGCTAAAATCGACGTTAGAGCCTATAAGTTGTATAAACTGCAGGCATATTTTACGGTGAAAGAACTCAAGGGTTTGTTTTGTTTTGTTTTACCTCATATCAACTTCAATGGGTTATTTAATGCCGACAAGTTTTTTTCCTGGTAATATTTTGTTTTGTCAAAAATCTATTTTTGGTAATATTTTTTCCTCAAAAATTTATTTCTGGTAATAATTTTTTATAAAGTATTTCTGCTATTAAAAACTTTTTTTTTTCATAATGCTTTCTACCTCAGTTTTATGGGGTCTATAACAGGTGTCCCCCATATCTCCAGCAATTAAGAGGTGGTTTCACGCTCCTCAAAACTTCCTGATCAGAGGCCTTGCTGTTGGGTTTAGTTTATCGTCTTACCCAGGACGGAAGACCACAAGGGAGACTTCCCACACAACCCGAAATATCATCAAATCAATCAATCCTTTAATAATATCGGTAAGACAATACTCGAAAGAGACTGCAGATACACAAGAAATGCTTTTGATATCAACCAATAGCATTACACGGCTGATGCTATTGTTTGACTCATTAAAATAAATAAGAAAAAAACGAATGATCTTTTATTCAATTTCATATTTGTAAGTTCTAAACCTCTAACACTGAGGTAATATTAATGACTTCGATAAATCTGACCAGCTGCGCCATAAGGACACACTGCATTAATATCATTAAACGGCCCCAGAAACACATTCGGTTACATGAATTTTGCCTGTGGTACAACTGTAGCAACCATGACTTTATTATTGCCACAATAGCGTTTGACTCAGCGGAGGCTCGTGAATTAGTTGGTATACTACTAGTATACTGGCGACTAAGGTTCAACTTTGATATTAATAACACCGGTCTCTAGAGATATTACTCCTGCGTAAAACAAGTGCACAAAAACGACCGACTATGAAAAAGCCTAATTAAATTATTTAATGACCACGGTCTGAGTAATGCCACCAGCACCAACGCTAAAGTCATCAAATTCCTGGAAATAAACTAGGCCCTATTTCATGGACAATATAAGCCATATACTAAATATTTTTTATATATATATATATATATATATATATATATATATATATATATATATATATATATATATGTATATATATATATATCAACACACAATCTAACCACCATCCTAGAATACATATATAAATCGGTTCAATTTAGGTTCTCTACCAACTACAATAATAAGGATATTTTTCAAGTATAATGGCAAATATGTTGATGCTCTAGAACAAAGCAACCATAATATTAACAACGAGTTATTGGACAATATCAATAATGATGTCAACAAGCCTAAACGATGCAAACTCAATATCAAATGATTTAACCCATTCTTCAGCAAAAATATCAAAACTAATATCGCGAGAATTTTTTCTGAATTTAATACATAATCACTCCAAGCATTCACCAAAGCTAAAAAATATTTTCAATAAAAACAACGTCAAAGCGAGCTACAGTTGTGCTAAAAACATCAACCAATATATATCAGTTCACAGCACTTTACCAACCTACAAAAGAAAAAAAAAAACACTTCCACAAGTAAAGAATGCAACTGCCGAAAAAAACAAACCCCGCCCATTAAGCGGCAAATGTATGAACAAAACGTTAGTTTATATAGCTAACATCCAATATGAGGATCAGATCAAATGTTACGTGTGTTCTACTGAAAACCATTAGAAATTATGCTTCTATCATCCCCAAATAACAAGGCAATATTCAATATAATTACAGCATTACTCTCTTTAATTTTCCTGGAAAATATAAATCGAGTAGAGAAACCCAACTACCACCCGGAGATACATAACGAAAGATTAAAACTTTAATGGAAAAGGCGATAAATGTGGCTTGTGTCTTTCTGAGAAGATAATGATCCTAAAAGAAAATATAATCAGCCGCTATCTTTTAAACAAGAGAAGAGAGTTGATGAGCAGCTGCTTACAGAGAAGCAAATTCTGACAAGCACGTTGACCCAGATTAATATAGTTTTCCCAGACTCATTAGCCACATATACTGATTTTAATATTATTATTATTATTATTATTATTATTTATATAATTATATGTTATTATTATTATATTTATACAATTATATTTTATTATTAATTTGACTTTTTTTAATAAATAACCCTTCTTCTTCTGCAATATGCAGTATCCCTTCACGACGTAGACGAACATGACACTCTATTTACTACTGTCTTTTTAGCGCGCAAACATTTTTAGTTTTACTATCATCAATATTATTTCTATTACTGTTATTTTTATACTATTGATAATTTTAACCTTATCAATTTAACACAGCAAATATAATTTATGTTTATTAATTTTATAACTAACTTTTTTTAATCTCAAACATATCTTAATCGCAGAGAATTAGAATTAATATTAGAGTTCCTAATACTTATTTTGAAAATTACATTTATGTGTGAGCCTAAGTTCAAATACGCGATTATATTATAGAGCAATTAAAATATTTAAACAAAGTAAGAAATCATCCAAACAACAACATACCTAGTGATCGCCAACAATATTAACCAAACGGTGTAAATTCTAATTAGTACCTTATGATTTCATACAGCATGAAATTCCAGGTTGCACTGTCGGCATGGAGTATTATGTATATTTATTAATATGAAAGAAAAATACAGAAAAAACAAAAATCTGAATATGCATTTATGTAGTATTAATGTTAAAATAAAGTCGACGTCGGACGTTTCGGTCTATTTAAGACCATCATCATGGACATTTTCATTTAAACATAATTAACATTATAACTTATAAAAATCCAAAAGTGATTTCAAAAACGATGGAACAGTTCTAAAAAACAACAGTTCGATAATAAATCCATTCCTTACTTGATCAATAGAATCTATTATTCTCGTCCAAGCTTGAAATCTTCCACGTTATAGAGTAAATTCAGTTTTGTATTTCCAGTAGACAGTATGTAAGCAAATATATGGATATAAATCCGACAGTATGAAAGAAAAATACAGAAAAAACAAAAATCTGAATATGCATTTATGTAGTATTAATGTTAAAATAAAGCTTTTGGATTTGCCTTGTAACGAGAAGGACTTCAAGCTTCAACCAATTGATCACTACGTATTCCAACATCAACGGAAGAGATTTCTTGAACTGTTTATAAAAATTTTTCAATCGACTTTTTAATATTTTAATTTTGGAAATCATCTTCGAATACGTTTTAACAACATCGTCCACGTGACGACTACGTGATCATATTTAAACAGAACGCTGATTTGTATAAAATTTCACTTATCTGTGTGAATTATTTGGGCTCTTATGTCCATCGTCTTTTGTGTAAAATTTTTATAAGTTATAATGTTAATTATGTTTAAATGAATTTATATCCATATGTTTGCTTACATTTATTGATATATAGTGAATTGTTCTGTTATTTAGAACTGAACACTGCTTTTCTTACACAAAAGAATATTTAGTAAAATATATTTTATGTTTATTCGTGACCATAATTCGTCATAACCTTTCTTCGTATACGCAAATGATCTCCGTAATTTTATTACATTTAATTTTCGCACAATTTTTGCTTTCTATTAAAATAACAATTCTTCATGATCGCTTGAAATGAATAGACTCTTAAAAAAAAACGTTAGGGAACCCGAACTAGGTAATATTTCGAACACATCACAGTATTTGACATGATTGCCGACATAATAAATGAGATATACAAGAGTGTTGATATATCGGAGGGTCTAAGTAGATCCTTATTTATAGCACTGCCTCAGAAACGAATGCGAACTTCTTCGGACTATAAGCCTAAGGAGTCATATAACAAAACACCTCATCCAATAAGCGATGAACAGAGCGCAAAGAAGAATCATATAGAAAAAAAGGAGAAGAAAAGTTCGGCGTCATTAAAGTCAATGAAAGAAGAAATGCTACATCTATGCCCAAACTGATATCAGAAAGAACAGTACAAATGCAAAAGGATATACACACACACGCAAAGTGGCGAACGCATGGGTGCGCGAACACACACACACACACACACACACACACACACACACACACACACACATATATATATATATATATATATATATATATATATATTCATCTTAATACCATTTCTCGCATGAGTCACTGAAAAACACTTTGAGTTATACCACTAGAAAAATAACGGGTTCAAATCTTTTTTAGCCCCGCTCTATCCTTCCAGCTAAGCAATGGTGAGAGGTAAAAGATCATTCGGCCATTCAGTAATAGCATGAACCTTAATAATCTCATCTGCAAAGTGCATCAATAGAGCGTAGAATAATTTTCGAAAAGGGAGTAGTAAGAGATAAACTGGATGAGAATGTCAAAAAAAAATAAGAGTGATCATCATTTCAACTAAATACATTCTTGGTGTTCAGTGTCCAATAGTATTATAAAAACCCCCGAAAATTCCAGTAAAGTATCATTAATCATTTCTAAGATATAACAGTTCAAATTTTAATTTAATTGATTAATGATTTGGCTATTTTTCTGTTTCACGCGTTATATATATATATATATATATATATATATATATATATATATATATATGTATGTATGTATCCTGACCATGACCCGGATTCGAATTTCTCCATGGTCGATTTGTGAAAAAAAAGACATCCTGATGATATCGGTCTGGAGTGGGGCGATCCCAGCTTGAGGCACCTTTGGAAAATGCCTGTAAACCATATCACCGGTTGACCCAAGCCTTGTGAGTGAAATTAGGTCGATGTAATTGTTGATCATTCTAGATAACACGCGCTCCCTCAGAAACTGGAACTAAAGTCTGCTCATTATGGTTGCAGTATAAACCACAGTTTGGCTCTGTGGATGAAATTGTCCCTGAGCGAGAGTCTGCAATAGGAACTGGTTCGCCGCCATGTAGGCAGGTATCCTCGAATACGAGTGGCCAACTATTATATATCTATCTATCTATCTCTCTCTCTCTCTATATATATATATATATATATATATATATATATATGAAGAAAAAATATACGGAAAAACAAAAATCCGAATATGCTGATTTAATGTTAATTTAATGTCGACCTAAGAAGTTTCGGTCTAGTAGACCTTCTTCAGGACATAGTTATGTCCATCGTCTTTTTAATGTTCACTTGAATATTGTCTAAAGTTAATTATGTCCTGAAGAAGGTCTGCTAGACCGAAACGTATGACGTCGACATTAAATTAACATGAAAACAGCATAATTGTATATTCGGATTTTTTGTTCATACTCTCGGATCTATATCCATATATTTGCTTACATATATATATATATATATATATATATATATATATATATATATATATATATATATATATATATTACACACGCACACGCACATATATATGTGATGGACTCTCCCGTCGGTTTGGACGTATGAGGTACCAACAACTCCGTTTATTTAACTTTGTGTGTGAGTCGCAAGTGACACTTCACTTCCGCTAGTGACTTGCAAAGAAGCCCACAGCAGCAGATATTTTATTCCTTTCCCTAGTTTACCGAAGCTTGACAATGTTTGATGCTGCCTTGTTCTTGATGCCATTGTAGCATGTAGTCTTCCATTCATTACGATCAATTACGATGTTCTCAAAGGTAGTGTGATTTATATTCGCAGCTAAGAGGTTACTTTTCAGCTTGTCCCTGTACCTAAGCAAAGGCCGACCCACGTTTCGATGACCATTTTCAAGTTGACCATACATGAGCATTTTTGGAATTCTGTTGTCTTGCATACGTAACACATGACCTGTCCAGTGTAATTGTGATTTCATGAGAAAGGACTCAATACCATCAATATCACACATGATGAAATGGTCAGCATTTGCCATTCTGTCGCTTAGGTTTACCCCACAGATTTCTCGAAAACACACACACACACACAAAAATATATATATATATATATATATATATATATATATATATATATATATATATATATGGAAATGTATAAAAATAATTTAAAATAATTTAGAATATCTACTGGCATACGGATCGAAATTTGAGTTCAGTAAATATACAGTAGTGTAAGGCAATGATACCTTTTCTCACCAGACTATGTCAAGCTATGCAGCGAAAACATTCTGAGAGAATTAGAAGTTCTCCCATGATGCAATATCGGTAGCGACAGACTTAGCAATTAAAGATATGCAGATGACACAGTTTAATAGCTAACACGTAAAGGGTACTATAAGAACTCTTATAGAAGATAGCGAAAGAAAGCGAGAAGAAAGGACTAAGCAAGATAGAATACTTTTTTTTTTTTAGCAAATTGAACAATCAAATATGGAAATTTCATCCTGGAGATACCGAAATCAAGCAGGTACAACGGGTTAGATGCCTGGGAAATGTATTAAAAGAGGAGGTAAGTGCAACACTGAAATAGGTAGGGGGGTTAGGATAGTAAAATTGGCATTTCAAAAGCTGAGAAAAGTATTAAGTAACAGAACAATATCATTAGAAACAAAGGAGATAGTATAGAAATGTTATGCAGTAACAGTCCTCATATTCGGCAGTGAATTGCTGAAAAATCTCCTCACAGATGATCTAAAAACTAGAAGCATAAAAAACGTGTTACTATACAAGGAAGCTGAGAATACCACAGACCGAAGATGTGAAAAACAGAGATTCTAGAGGCAATGGCCACAAATAGAAATCTCATGCATAAGAAGAGACAGATTAAATTTCTGGGACATATGATGACAAAAATGGGCTTGGAGAATTTAATACTGACACGACAGATTGAAGTAAGTGAGCCAGTGGAAAGCGACCCACAACTTAAATGACGAGCTTTAGCGAATGCATTCGGGAGAAGGTTTTGGGAGAAACGGCGAAAAGATTGGCCAAGTCAATATCCAGATTTAGACTCTATCGAGAATGTGTGGTGTTATTTGAAAATTCAAATCCAATCGAGAGCTCCAACAATAATCCCTGATCTGAAGCCATATTCGAAGAAGAATGGAAAAAACATCAACTAAAATATTCATATGATTGCGAAGTATAAGAGGTTGGTTGCTGTAGAATTGAATAATGGCGATTCTACAAAGTAATAAAAGAAGATTATATTTTCTTTTTTTATATTATCCGAATAGTTTTATTCCTCACGGAAATTGATAAATGAGATCTATTTCTATTAAATCATATTGTTTCTGTATTCTTTGAATATTTAGTTATACATCCGTGCACATTTAATTATTTGAAAAGTATGTTTATTCATTAGTTGGAAATACAATAAATTAAAATTTCTTTTGTACGCATATTTGTTTCCCCCATTGTATGTATGTGTGTGTGTGATTGTGAAAGAGTGAGAGTGAAAGAGAAAGAGAGAGTGAGAAAGAGAGAGTGAGAAAGAGAGAGAGCCCTACACAGCGCTTATGGAGATCTATCGATCTAGCTAGACTATACAAGAGTTCTCCGCGGATAAAGATGAAAAAAGTTTACCAGCAATAAGTTTCTTGATATCTCGGCGCATTCGCGTAAAAAAATGAATTTGAACTGTAAAATCATATCTATCCATATGATTCTGAAGTCAGTTCTAAGCTTCTAAAGTATTGTTCCATTCAAAATACCGACTGGTAGAAATTGATGTTTCTCGATTTGCAATTCTTCCATTGAAATAAACTAATATGGTCGAAACTCTTGAGATCATTTCTTTAAATTCTATTTTCTGATATTAAAAGATTCAATTGAAATATTCCTTTCTCCATCGGGGCTGTGTATGTGCACTGGGAAATAAAAGTTGAAATCTAGCGTTCACTGTTAGCTTCTCCATATATCATAAGACACCGTGCCTCTTCCCTGTTACACTTACCGCTCAGACAACAAATTACTTCAGTAAACATCTACCTAGCATGGTTCTTGGTCCTTGCATAGGTCGAAAATTATTTTCCAAGTTATTTATTATAAGATTTATTAATAAAGTTGTACAATTATTATGAAACAAATCTCATTTCTTTGTAATACAGATAACCTTTCATTAAACAGATTGAACAATAAGAAAACACAAATCACAGATAATAAAAAAAGCAAATAATACTATCAGAAGATGAAGGTATAAATTCATTAATGCTTGTGGATGTATATTTTATTAGCTATTTAACCTAAGTGATTTCCTTATTGATTGATTATATATATATATATATATATATATATATATATATATATATATATATATATATATATACTGAAGTATTTCACAAAGTAAAAGTTAAAATGTCCTTCTTCTCTGCGGTAAGATGATAGCCTAGGGTAGAAACTCTCACTGTTACTAAATCGGTCGGTTTTCGGTCTCAGCGTGAAGTAATGAAGAGCTGTGATACAGCGAAACACTATATATATATATATATATATATATATATATATATATATATATATATATATATAGTCTTAAGATGTGCTTTATTTATGGGAAAAGTGCTAAATATCCGAGAGCGTGTGTAAATATGCATCGATATATATATATATATATATATATATATATATATATATATATATATATATATATATATATATATATATATACATATCCTCAGGCATCTAGCCACGAGTGCGGCGAAACAGACTGTTTCATCTAAGTGTTGAAACATATATATATATATATATATATATATATATATATATATATATATATATATATATATATATATATGGAAGAAATTTTTATATATTTTAATATTTGAATAGTACCAATGAACGAATCTTGACAGAATCTGAAGAAATCAATTCAATTATTTATATTTATCCTAACAAGAACATCGATAATCCTAGGAGACTCTTTGTATATGAGAACATAATGGTACACGATTCAAAAACAAAAATGATCTTCTAACAATTTAGAAATTAATTTAATTAGTACAAAAAAAAAACTAAATACTGATAAGCCAACTAAAGTAGCACTAGAAAAGGATTGCGAAATTAAAATATGGTAATTGAAAAAGTTCTTCCAGAAGCAGGGCCCAACTAAATCTCTTTTTTTTGCAGGCATAGCGTAGGCTTTTAAATTTTATTTGATTATAACTGATTTAAACATTTTGAAAAAAAAAACTATGACATTTTTGCTCCCGTATATAAATAAATGTCGCAAAATAAAATCCTTATATTTACCTTTGATAAAAAAAGCCTTCAAAAAGAAGAAACACGTAGGTTGAGCTATGTTTTCCATTTTCTTTTCTCATATTGAACTTATTGAATATATATATATATATATATATATATATATATATATATATATATATATATATATATATATATATATATTGTGCATTTAGGCAGCAATTCCTCTATTATGCATGATTCGTTGAAAACGAAAAACAGGTGTGGTGGTTCACTCTTTTATATAATTTCTCATGTATTCGTATATTTTCTTCTTTTCAGGACATAAATTATATAAAAATTGTTCAATTGTTTTCCAGGCGCATTCGGCCATACTATTAACCATCATCAAGGATGAATATTTTCCTTTTAACTGAATATATGCAAGGCTTTATTTGTGTCTAGAATTATAGGAAAGTTTTAATTTCTAAACACGATCACCAATTGTGGCTGTGAATATGTGTTGGCTTTTACTGGAACAGTTAGTCTCGTGTTTTTTTTTTTTTTTTAGAAATTAGAGATGTGGGATGGAAACAATTTTTCTGTCACAGCGAGAATATATATATATATATATATATATATATATATATATATATATATATATATATATATATATATATATATATATATATATATATAAGATATATATATATATATATATATATATATATATATTTTATCCGGTCCCGGATGAGAAACCCGGATATAAGAGACTTTTCTCCGGTCCCGACAACTCTTATATCCGGGTTATATATATATATATATATATATATATATATATATATATATATCCAAGTATAAGGTAATGTTAATACTAATTCACTGACCTAGCAACTTGTGATTCTGTCCGTTTAAATGTATAGAATATCACTGTTAAAATACTTCTCCCCAAAATAGGTTTCGCAAGTGCAGTAGATGTTATCGCTCAGTCCCGTATAATCTTTTAACTGAACTAGTGTTGAACGTCAACATGCTTGAGTATGTCATTATTTTCTTAAAAGTTCTTCGAGCTACACCTGATGTTAATTTGCTTTTCCCTAAGGCCATACGAGAATGATCGAAAGAGGACGATTGTCACCATAATACACAAATTCAATCACTCAGGAATTATTTAGCGGTCAGTCTCTCAGGCATGAAACTCCCAGTGATGATACCCGTGAGTAATAATAGGTATATTTATTAATATATACTTTATAGCTTTGTTATAATATATCGAGCATTATTTTATTAATACCAGCACTCTAATTGCGATAGATTATATTCATATCTATCTATCTCTTTTTCTATACAAAACAAACACATACACACACACAGACACACCCACCTATATATATATATATATATATATATATATATATATATATATATATATATATATATATATATAGTTATTTATTCGAACATTATAACATATCTTATGAAATCACTACAAAAATAGCCATTTTGTTTCAACACTCCTGGTGTCTTTTGAAGCCTTGATAAGACATTAGGCGTCTTGAAACAAAATGGCTATTTTTGTAGTGATTTTATAACATATTTATGTTATAATTTTCGAATAAATAATTATATTTGCTCTGCTCTGTATTGAGCACTCTTTTAAGAATATTATTTTTTGGCTATTGGAATTTATATATATATATATATATATATATATATATATATATGCAGGATGTATCAAAAAGTTTTTTTTATACAATTTCGGTGTGGGTTCCTCACGTCAAAAGAACGACAAAGTACATATAAACATGAATCCGTTAGTTTTGATTTATTAAGTTTAAATAAATTTTACTGTAGATGTTACTGTGTTGCATTTGGGAATAGTCTACATTTGTTACTGGTGTGCATTTGTGGCAAGGCTGTATTCAACGTTTAACGTGTGTAGCAGTGAGTTAACTGACAAGTGTTCAGTTTAAAAATGACAGGATATTTATATCGTGAACAGGCAGATATGATCTTTTCATACCGCCACACAAATGTTAATGAATGCGATGCTCCAGGCCCCATATCAAATTGCGTTTACAGCCCGAAAGCAGCCGAATCATTCAAGCTTTGTTGCCGTTTATGGTCGCGTTGCTGGGAGAGGATCCATGCCAACACAATCTATGAAGACCGATATCCACCCGTCCGCTGATCACGAAGGACACATTCTAACGGCTCTAGGATACGATCCAGATATCAGAATACGTCAATTGACCTAACATGTACATTTAATAATACCGCATGGAGAGTACTTTAAGAGTACCCCCACCTCGTATCAATATCGTTCGTAGTTTTATCCAAGTTCTTTCGCTTTCTGATCACTCACCTCGGGTGAATATTTGCTGAGGGTTTATTGC
>CAHIKZ030000119.1:770000-842500 GCA_903632075.3 Acanthosepion pharaonis
GATCCATTTTCTAAGTTCATTACGCCTTTCCATTGACACGCTTTTCACTATTATGAATTTAACAGGTATCTCTCTATACTTTTGAGATGAGGTATTGTAACTATTTGCATAACTTACTTTCTTGGAATTGCTGTCATCATTTCCTCCATATTCACGACATATCGGCTTTTGTACGCTCCGGTCTCCTTCAGGTGATTAGAATTTTGAACTGAAACATTTATTTCGTCCACCTGGATAAATTGGTCTAGTTCCACGTGACATGTCTCTTCCGGGTGTCTCAGTTTCTCCAAGATTATGTTTACCACAAACGTAACCAGGTATTGATCTCATAACTCATTGGATCAAGTTGCTGTATCTAAACAACGCATTTATCCACTGGGTTATGTGTCCATCAGATAGATGGATCCATTTACTTTAACCAAAGAGTTCGTAGTTCAATACCTGTCTATTGCAGTGGTGAACAAAATTTTGGAGACTTCAGTTAAAGGGAGATAACTAAGTCATCATGAAGAGGTATGGATGTGCAAATATCCCGGTGGACAAAATAAAGGGATGAGATTAAAATTGCAATTACTTGAAGAAGACCGGAGAGGACAACAGCCGAAATGTCGTGAATATATCAACAAAGATGTGGACAACAGTCCGATGAATGTAAAAAGTTTAAATAATTTAATAGGGTTATAGTGTATAAATTCAGCTAAGTGTGTTACGAAGAAATTTCGTTCACTGTATTGTCATAAACAATTTTTCTTCTTATACATTCAAAAATCTTCCACTACAGTTCTACATTGAATATATCTGCCACATCTGGCTAGCTTCTTCTATTATATATTTCGACATTCTTGACAAAATCCAAAGGAATAATCAGCAGTAATATCTGTCATTACTTGGCATTTCGGCCACAATCATATTCACACCGCCTTAACATAGCTTCTAATATAACTTTTCTAGAAATACATCCATGGAAATTGTTCTGGTAGACTCTCATTTTCGATAGGCTGGTATCATAAATCTTACTGTAATACGAGATCTGCATCAAGGTATCAAGATATTACTTTTAAAATTGATATATATATCTATCAGTTATTTTCTATATTTTTTTTTTTTTACAAAAGGAACTTCTCACTTGTAGAATGTTCTTCGCGTTACTTGTTTTCCAGGCAATTAAAATCTTGAAAATTGTAAATACAACCTTAATTGTCATCGTCTGCTTTTAAATAAAGTTATTTTATTGTCCATTCTACATAATAATGGTTTCTCCGTTCCTTTAACTCTCAGTAAACCATTGGGTCTTCTTGGACAAGTCATTTCACACAACGGTCATAATCATATTCACACCGCGTTAACATAGCATTTGATATAACCTTTCTAGAAATACATCGTCTGATTTTCAATACTGTTACTCTATTTTTGTCCATTCTACTCAATAATTTTTCTCCGTTCCTTTCACTCTCAGTACCCCATTAGGTCTTCTTGGACAAATCATTCCTCGCAACGGACACAAACAGATTCACAACGCATTAACAGAGCTACTGATATAACTTTTCTAGAAATACATCGTCTGTTTTTAAATACTAGTATTTTATTGTTAAGAGAGTGTGAATATGATTGTGGCCCAAATGCCAAGTAATGACCGATAACACTGCTAATTATCCTTGGATTTTCCCAAAAATGTCTAGATAAATAACAGAAGAAGGAAGCCAGATGTGGCAGATATATTCAATGTAGAACTGTAGTGGTAGACTTATGAATGTATAAGAAGAAAAATTGTTTTTGACGATTCATTAAATGCAACGTCATGACATAGAAATGCGTATTTATTCAGCTTAATTTGGAAGTGCTCATGGTCAGCCTGGTGTAAACGGATACATATTGCATATGATATCCATAATTTACATGAAATACAATTGTATGAAATTCATTTTGATAATAATTTCCGCTTGGATTTTCAAGCAAATAAGCTTTTTCAATACGTCTGTAATTTGAAATATGTTAAATTATATTTAATAATAAAGATTCGGTTCTTGAAGAGAGTTTACATTGATAGCTCTTTTTAAAGTTACTATACAATAATATTTCCCAGTTCTGTTTAATTTACAATGTAATGAATTTGAAATTTTAAGTTATGCATTTACATAATCGGATCTCTAAATGATTTCGCCCGACGGCCATATAATGGTAAAGCGCTGGCTCTCATATGATTACCGATGGTAAGCAATGATGTGTCAGTACGTTGATGACGACTTGGGGATACTGGTAAGCATAAATATGCGTGGGTTTTAATGGATAACGTTCGGAATTGGAAATCGGGGAGCAGAGTTCAAATTCCATTCGTGTTCGTTATATTCATATACACGTATATACCTTTGCGAAAAGTATGATTATTTTTCCACCAGCTATGAATATATTTGTAGTATTATTACCAGTAAAAAAATATCACCTCCAAAACATTCTTACAATCAGAAAAGAATAAAAAATATGGCATTATATAATCTACAATAAGCTGAGATGGCGTAAAATCAAATCAATCAAACGCAGAGTGATTTTAAATAAAAGTCAAAAGTCTTTTAATCTGTTTGTCTTTAAAATATATTATGTATATTTAAAGTCTCTAAGTATGGTGAACACAAGTAAACAGAAATAATTTGTTTTTACGCATTCCCTCTCAAGCAATGTTGATAATAGCACAAGTGGTCGAATGAGAAGACATTAGCAGAACTACAAACGCAAGCCTAATGAGGAAGGTAGGGATAAACTTATATATATATATACACATTTGCCTAATTTTATATACCAAAAACACTATTTAATATGGAGGTTTTATGCATGCATTTAGAGTCAAAGGTAATATTTTATTTTTCAAGCACGGTCAGTGCATTACGAAAATAAAACATTAACCATAACTCAAGATACATAAATAAAAACATAAAAACATACATTCAGTTAAAAGTAGAAACGAACTCAAAATGGCTTAACGTATAGCCGAAAGCTTTCGGACATACAGAGTATTCGAACAATTTCTACACAACTTAACTTCAGAAACGAAATAATTATAAGTAAACAAGAAAAAGTAAATAAGAAAAATACAAAGTCAGAACTTTTGTCAGCTGGATTTAACGAAACATATATATATATATATATATATATATATATATACATACGCTGATCTCAGAAATATAGACAATACTGATATGGTATCGCAGTTCAGCCTCCTTCGTTTCTAAATGGAATATTATTTTTCTTAATATTTGGTTTAACATTTGGAATGCATCTTTCGCTATTCCAATGTGCTTTCTGATTTCGACGTCATTTTCTATCGCCTGTTGATACATATGCCCGTGGGTTATATTTCTATGTGTGCGTTTTTTGAAATCTTCGATTTAAATTGTCCTGTCATGTCTTAGGCTTTTGCACTTGCATTGTCTTTTTGTTTTCTTTTTTTTTTCTTTTTTTTTTTTGATGACTAGTCCTTTCTTCCCATATTCTTAACTTAATTTTTCTACGAGTTCCTCTGACTTTTCCAAAACCGAAATTCCTTATTGAAATTCTTTAGATTAGACAGAACCTAACGAGCAAGGTGCCTTCAATCCATAAAACATGTATTACCATGGTTATTGAAAATTGTAATGGGCGTTGTGATGAATTGTGTAGGCCAAAATGAAAAAAAATCGTTGACGTCATTGTTGTTTTTAAGCTAATTGTTCAGTATTTGCGTTAAATATGTGGATAAATTCTGCGCAGACTGTGATTTATTATTAAAAGAGAAGAATGTCTAATCATAGTATTAATAATGATTAATTTTTACTTAACAGATATCTAAAGAATTAATGAATATTTTTTTTTAATCTGGCATGTTTCTCTTAATTCGAACGTTAATTGAAGTGGATAACTTTATGAAAATAAAATAAAATGCATTGATTATATAGAAATTGCTTTATTTACGTTTCAACTATGATGCCGAACAGATGTGGGTTTCGAGTCAAAATATGAATAGGTGAATGTGCTTTAAAAATAAAGTCGAAGCTTGCTAGATTATGAAGCTTATCGTAGCCGAACTGTTAAAACATGCTGGATGTTAAGGTGGTTCCTTATGCAAAGTGGAGAGAAGCAGATTGCAATACAATGTTATAATTTATTTGTTTATTTGTTCGCAGGTCAGTAGAAGAAAAATACCGTTTTAAAATAGACATTCAGTGGGGTTAATAAAAACACCTATGAAAATATGGATCCGAGAGCATGTAGTAGAATGGGTAGACAAGACTCTATAGCTACGTATGCAGACAGTGAAGTGTTGACACCGTATCACTAGACGGTGTCCTCCCTGAATTGATGTCAACGGCTAGGGCTGATTGTTGCTACCTATAGAATGAATGTGTGTTTGACCACGGCGATGGAATATACTTTGGAATAACCTGGAAAGGAATGGACTTTTCCAGGTTAGATTGGCCGAGAAACACTAAGACTCAATGGTTGCCTCTCCCGTTTAGAACTTAGATATTTGGAAGGGGAATGGTCAGGTGGTGAGCTTTGCAGCGACAATTATCTACTTTCATTCAAAACTTGTTGTTAATTTCCTGGTACCAGACGTAAAGCGGAAACTAGGATGAAATCTGTATTGTAAGCACACGGAAGAGCAAGATCTTATTAAACAGATGATCCTCTTTTTACGTACACACACGCACACGTGAACAGACACATACGTTCGCACACAAACACGCGCACCCCCACCCATATATATATATATATATATATATATATATATATATATATATATATTGGTGGCGTGATTGCGTCTAGCATGAAGCAGCCTGTCGCCTCTAAGGGTTGACTTCAATGTTCACTTTTATATTTACACATGCTCTATCTCTGATATTGAGCACTTTATCCCATAAATATAGCACACCTGCAGATTATATTTCCTCATATATATATATATATATATATATATATATATATATATATATATATATATATATATATATATATATATATTCCCAAGGATTGGTGTATACGGAATAAATTCCACTGACCAGAAATAATTTTTTTTTTCAAAATAGTGCTCAATACAGAGTAGAGCTAATATAATTTATTCGAAAATTATGAGATAAATATGTTATAAAATCACTACGAAAGTAGCTATTTGGTTCAACTCTTCTGGTGTCTTCTGAAGTGATGATCTTCATTTGATAAAACACCATAATGTTGAAACAAAATGGCTATTTTTCAGTGACTTTATAACATAGTATGTTATAATTTTCGAATAAATTATATGTGTGTGTGTGTCTGTGTGTAAGTATATATGTATTAACATGAGTCTATACCTCGTATTTTTACTTCAAATTTTGAAACATGAGTTTCGTTCTACAGAAGCACACTTCGATTACCATTGACTGGACATTTGAGCAATGATGAAGTTTTATATGTCATATTTAATTCCTTTAGTTTTATATTTAATATCAGAACGTAACAGTTGAAATTCCTAAGGTCCATAACGAGGAAAAAGGTCTGAGATTAATTGTTGAATGGATGGCAGAAAAGAGTATCGGAGAGAGAACATATAGCTAACATTTACCAAGATCCATAACAGAGAAAAAAATAGTGGAAAAACATGATCGCCAATGTCCCATAGGCAAGCGGCACATAGAAAAATAACTAATATTAAGTATATTGAAATTAAATTGTGATTGTTGGTGGTTTGTCTATTTTATCCGTTTGGTATGAATTAGGATAATAGGTACTTGTTCTCATGCCTACATTTGGAGATTATCTCTGACTTTTTGTTTAGTAAGTTCTTTTGCGGTTTGTGTGATTTTATTGCTACTTTTTCGTGTAGGCAAAGTAGGCATTTTTTAGTAATGTTGCTGTAGGCAGGGGATTTTTTCAATATTGCCCAACTTATTGTTGGTGTGATATTTTTGTCTTTTTGCTGCCATATGTATGTAGAAAGTGTTGTGTTGTTCGAATATTTCCTGTTGTTGAATGAAAGGTTCTGATTGTTATTCCTCATCTTGAATGGACCTTCGGTGGCACCGATGTAGTGCATAGTGTTGTTGTTTGTACTTACTTTGGCCTTGTATATTGTGTTCGTATGCTGGCAATTTCCCTAAAGTGGACATGATGTTCTGTTTCTGCAGTTGCATATTGGATCCTTGGTTTCATTTTTGTAGGTTGTCATTTTTTTTGTTGTGGCTTTTGATTATTTCTGTTATGTTTTTTGTACAGCTGTAACTGATCTTTACGTTATTTTTGTTAAATATTTTTGATAATTTGTTTGATTCAGTGAAGTGTTTTTCTATTATGTTAAGGAATATTTTGCCTATGTTCGTTTTAACGGTTTTGTTATAGGGTGGATTAAACCAGATAATGTTTCTCTTTCTGTTTCTGCGTTTTGGCTGTGGAGGTATATATTGTAGTTGTTGTGTGTAACCACTTGCTTTTAGTGCTTCGTTGTATGGTACTTTTTTGCTATTGGAAATGTGTATGTTAGATGAGTTCTCAGATAGTCTGCGGCTGATTGATTTTGGTATTTGTTTGATGATAGAAGGTGGATGGTTGGAGGATGTGTGTACGTAAGTTAGGGAGACATTTTCTTTTTTGTATGGTTCATATGTGTTGTTGATCAGGTTAAGAGTGACGTCAAGGAAGTTTACTATTGTTGTGCCTGTATTTATCTCTATTTTGAATCCAATATTTTTTAGGGCGTTCACTATTTTCTTCCTGAATTTGTCTACTTTGGGGCCATTGGATTCCCTTATTAAGATAAGACCATCATCTCCAGGATTCTGGCCAGGTATGATAGGATGAGTATGCCTACTAATACGCATATTTTTGCTCCATCGTAGCTACCAATTGTTACGTCAAACAGGTTGTAGTTTTGGTTCTTTGCCCATGGTTCATTGTTGTGGAACAGAAGGGATTTGTGGCAATGCTTGATTATTTTATATCTCCGTCCGTGAGTTTTACATTTAGTTGTGCCACTTGTATAGCTTCATTTAATATGCTTTCTGTAATGGAAGGATAAAAATCCACAATGTCAAATTGGATGAAAGTGGATTTGTACTTGTTATCCATCGTTTTAAACCACTCTATGAAGGCTTTGGTGTTCTTCCACTGGTTGTCAGCCAAAATGAATACCTTGTTGGAGTTGATTATTTTTTTCCTGTCGTCTATGTTTTTTTCTGGAAATTGTCCAAGTGTCTTTTGAATTTTAAGGTTCTAACTATGTTTATCATGTCCTCTTCGAATTTTAGCATTTTCTTGCATATTGGTGGGCATTTTTTTGTATTAAAGTTGAATGTCTCGGGTTTTTCAGTTGTTTAGTTTTTTGGGTCGTTGAGGGAGAAATATTCCTTCCATCTCATTCATCTTATTAGACTTTCGATTTTCTCTATTAGTTGGAGTTTGTATGAAGCTTGGGTAGGTATTGGGATGTTTTTCAGTGAGTATCGTAGGTCAAATTTATCCATTTTCATTAAAAGAATAGTGCGAGTGCTCAACCCGTGGGGGAGCGAAATATATGTGAAAAGTGTATATAAATATAAATAAATATATATATGTATAACTATTTATATATTATATGCGCGGTACTTATTAGAAAGTGTTCAATATCAGAGATAGAGCTAAGATATTTGGTTGGATAGATGTGAGTTTGTGACCCTACGTCGCTTATGTCATCGTACTTCATTATATGTCATTATATGTTTATATATGTATGAGTCCCGACGGACGATCAAGTATGTTTATGTGTCTGCATACATCGATGTTTGCGTTAGTACGATGACATAAGCGACGAAGTTTCCTCCACCACTTCCACAATAACACCAATACACGCTATCTACATAAACCCAATTTTTAATAAATTAATCAGTTTGTCTGACGATCGCTAAAGCGTGAAACACAGGGTCACACACTCACATCTATCCAACCAAATATGTTAGCTTTATCTCTGATATTGGGCGCTTTCTAATAACTACCGCGAATATAATATATAAATAATTAGACATATGTATATTTATTTATATTTATATACACTTTTCACATCTATATATATTTTGTTAAAAATTAACATACATAATGTAAGTAATTTATTTATTTAGACATGCATAAAAGAGAATATGCTGCCACAAATTATATATATATATATATATATATATATATATATATATATATATATATATATATATTGAACAATAAAAAATATTAAAAATTTAAAATGTTCAGACACACTGGGTTGTAGATTAATATTCTTTCGTTTTTTTATTATTATTTCATTTAGATTCCTCGACTAGTTTCGGCCAAAATGGCCATTATCGGGAGGAGAAATATTTCTGCTTGCTGGTAGCAGTAAACTACAGAAATGAATGACTTGATGGAGAAAATGAACTGTTGTCTGTAGTTTTCATTTGTTTTTTTATTTATTTATTTTTTTTTTAAATCTTTTTAACATGAATCTTTTAACATTCCTTGTGTTGGTCAAACAGTCTCTTTTAAGTTGTTATTTGAGATAAGAGCTGGATGGATCTATGCTTCTCTGAATTCCCGTGGTCATTTTGACAGTTTTATGGGTCCTGGAGAGGGGATGTGTCTCTGTTTAGTGTTTGTGTGTGTGTTATTTGGTTCTTAGGGAGTGAGTGTGTATGATATGTATAAGCGTGTGTATTACTGTGGGTGTGTGTTATCATTTGGCTCATTAGGAAGTGAGTGAGTTTGATGTGTGTAAATGTGCATATTCGTGTGGGTGTGTGAATAAGTGTGAGTATATATATATATATATATATATATATATATATATATATATATATATATATATATTGTTTCGGCAAAGTGTTTGTGCATGATTTTAATTAATATTTTTCTTAAATTTGTTATTACGTTTTTGTTGTACGGTCGGTTTAACCTCATGATCTTTCTCTTCCTGTTTGCTTTTTTGTGCCACGTAGTGTGTATATGAATGTTATGAGAAATCCACTATCTTTTATCGCTTTTTCATAGTCTTTCTTAGCTTCGTTAAAGATGGTTTCACTGGAGTAATTGTCGGAAATTCTGCGTTAAATTGATTGCGGTAGCTGCTTGATTATTGATGGTGGCTGTTTGGATGATGTGTGTATATACAGTGGTTTATCACTGGATTCTCTTTATGGTTTTTATATACCTTTTCTTATGGTGAATGTGACATTTAGAAAATCTATTCGTTTAGGTTTTTTTTATGTCTATTTTGAATCCTATATTTTCGGACATTTTTTATGATTTATTTCTAATTTTGTGTTTTTTTTTTATTAAATTTTCTGTATATTATGAGACCGTCGTCCCCGTACAATTCTGTAACATTCCTATCGATTATTGTCCCTTTTGAAGTGTCAAACCCCCCTTCTTTCTTTATCAATGCGTCTTAATTATTGAATAGTAGTGATTTTCGGGTGATTTTAAGGATTTTTAATATTTTTTATTTGTTCTTGAGCTAAGGAGATGGCGTTAACTAGCATGGTGCCTTTTATAGAAGGGTTGGATTCTCTTTATATCTATTTGTGTGAACTAGTTGTATGTTTAATTTTTAGGTTACGGAAGCGGTCTATATTCGTCGTTGTTTTTTTGTTTTTCCACGGATTTACTCTTAACTTTTTCCTTAGCTCTGAATTAATTCCTTCAATTATTACTTTTTTATTTAAATTTTCGTAGAGATTATGAGTGCGTGTTGAGTTTGTTCGGACTTTATCCTTGTGATCTTTTAGTGTGATAAATGCTTGGGCCTTAACGATGCAATTTATTCGGTCGTCCAGATCTATTCCTTGGGCTTATTTTAGCTTCGTCATTAATATCGTATTCTGCTGTTTTCGTGTTTTATATATGCTTTGGTTATGGTGTTCTTGTGTTATTTGTCGTGTTTAAGTGGTGCTTAGTCAGTACAAATTTATACTTGTGTCCACTGCAATAAATATCTCTGCTGAATTCTTTGTTTTAATTATATTTTCTTTTAGATTTTTTTTATGGAAGGCATCTAATTGTTTATTGCATTTTACGTTTCTTATTAGTTTCCCGAAGTCATCTAGTTCTTTGTCTTGCGATGGGGGGGGGGGTCATCTTTTCATGTAAAGCCGTATTTTTCATTGAATGTGGTATTTGTGTTAGGTTCTTGGTCTAAAAAGAAATGTTTTCCATCTCATTGTTTTAATGAAGCTTTCTATTTGTTCTTATTAATTTTACTTTGTACGCAGATGGTGATGGAATGGGTATGATTTTTGGAGTTATTCGAGGCTAAACATTTGAATGTCCATAGTGGGGTATAAATGAAGCGACAGTTCTTTTCTGTTTATGAGAAGCTAAACAGAACGCACATGGACTAACGATTGTGTTTAGCATGAAACATACTGTCAATTCTGGGTGGTGACTTCATTGTCCACTTTTATGTTTATATATGCTATATCCCGGATATTGAGCACTGACCCATGAATATAGCGTGCCTTAAAACTATAATAATCTTACTGATGGTGATGAGAGGTATGTCCAGGATACAATCACACATGTTTGGGATAAAATTCAATAATCTCTATCAATCATTTCAATAAATAGGATTCATGATAAAACTTCCAAACAGATCTGGAATTGGAGTCAAAGCGATGGCTCTTACATCATAGGCATCTTTGGGACGACCATAAGATTTCAATTCTTCGGGGATGTATCAGTTATAACAAATTTAACATAAGAGATAAAGAAATTACGCATAGAATACACTGCTTTTGAACTTTCATTCAACATCGAAAATTGCCAAGAAACAACATCACTAGCTTAAAACTTTTACTCATGTTGTTAACCTCGTCAGATCTACTTCCATAGCTATATCAATGATGGGAGCAAACTAGTTCAGATACATCGAAACTGTCAGCTTTATACAAATAATTAAAAAGGCCGAGAGCAATTGAATCTTGACCTGTTAGCAAGAGCCTCCCTTCGTCGAATCTTGTGCATTGGCGTAACAGAATGAGAAACACAGATATCTACTTCTGTTGCTCCTGCTCTACGCTTTGAGATTCTTGACAAACCCCAACGAAAGGTCTGTAATGTAATCGATCTTGACCTGGCAACTCGACATCAGTCACTTTCTCACCACCATGACGTGGCTTCCCTTTGTCTTTTCTCCAAATCTTGTCATCGAAACTCCTACTACGTTTTTTTCCCTGGTTTCCGAATACAAGAATTTTTTTTAGACTAGCATTTACGTTCCACCCTTTCACTGTTGAAATAGATAAATGCAACCGCGTCTTCTACACTAAACAATTATTCCCCTCCCCTTTGGAAATCCAAATCGTTTACTTCCTTTCCTGATAACTACAATCATCAGCAATTAAAATGCAACGTCAATCCCCATATTCTGTCTTCTTGAATCCCGTTCATCTTTTGTCCTTTCCCCAAACGTCCCTGTTCTCATTCGTCTCTTGCGTTTTCACTGCCTGTAATCCCTTGCGCACTAGCGGTATTCGGGACTTGATTGGAGTGAAATGATTATAAAAAATCTAAAAAACATAGAAACCTCGTAAATTAGGGACTATCAACAATTAAAATAGATGACACATTTAACTCGCTAATAAAATAATCACATAAACAATAAATTGAAGTTCCACAATACTTCAAACAAAAAGTTAGGAAGGAAACACTCGTGAATATTGGAAAGAGTGATAGCATTTATTAAATATGAAAAAATCTGTCTTCCTCTAAATTTGTTTTAAGATAATAATTCCATAAATTTCAGCCAAAAAATAAAACACTGTACTCTCGTTCAAAGTGTTCCTAGTATTTCTATATAAGTAAACGGCTGATAATGCTATGACGATGCCCATACGAAAATACTTATTAAGTAGTATTCATGCAAATCATTATAGATTACAGATGTAATAAATATAACAACGATATATATAATAACGGTAATACAAGTGATTCCACAGATGACACTGGAAAGAGTAAAAAAGCAGATTTCTTACAGGGATGTAAGCAAATCACAGCGCTCCGCCGACATCAAAGGTCGACAAAAATGTTGTTATCTCATTTCAGTAAGCAGCATGTGTCTATCAACCCCAGACTGTGGAAATATATTTTTTCGTGCGTGTATTCACTTGATTTGTATTATAAAGCAGCAAGTTGGATTTCCCATGACTAAAAGTGCACCGAATCTACCTTTCGTGCGGCAGCAATCTCCTGATATTTAAATAAAGCCACAAAATAAATAGAAATCAGGAATGAGTGGAAAAACATAACGCACAGGTACAGACACACACACATGCACCCCCTTATATATATATATATATATATATATATATATATATATAGATAGATAGATAGATAGAGAGAGAGATAGAGATAGATAGATAGATAGATAGATAGATAGATAGATAGATAGATAGATAGATATGTGTGTGTATGTGTGCGTTCCTGAAAAGATCGGAATAACATTTACATTGTTTTTTCAGTGGTTCCCTGTAATGCATTTTGGAAACAATATTTAACTACTCATAATACATAAGATATAATGCATACAGCATATATATAATATATACATATTTTTAACAAATATACTTCGTGTGTAAACATACTTATAAATGATTTTATTATACTTTAGCATTAAGTCTAAGGTTTCTTATTTTTACTCATAACTACTATTGTATTTTAGTGATGTTTAAGTGTTTATTATTTTACAGAATCTATCTCGTTGCTACTAACACATTTCTAAACCCAGTTCATTGCACGGCCATTTGTACGAAGCTATTTTACCTTGCTATCATTGCTACTGCATATTCGATCAGTCTATTGCAGTTATATGAAGTGTTATATTCTGACTTTGAGAAGACAACAGAGAAATTCTTTAAAACAATCTTTAAAAACAATCTTTAAAAACAATACTAGTTTGGTAGCTAGGGTTTGTAGTTTACCAAATACACGTAATTTTAACAAATATCCTAGTGTGTAATATTTTTATGTAAATATTTTTAACAAATATCCTAGTGTATAAACATCCTTATAAGTTTTTTTTTAAAATTATGCTTTAGCTTTGAGTCTACGTTTTCTTATTTTCACTCATAACTATTAGTGAATTTTAGATAAGTTTACGTGTTTATTTTTTTATCGAATCTATCTCATTGTTATTAACCCATTTATGATCCCAGTGGATTGCACGGCCATTATACATTCCTATCATTGATACTGCATATTCGATCTGTCTGTTGTATTCATATGAAGAGTTGTATCTAAGATTAAAAACAGTACTAGTTTGGTAACTAGGGTTTGTAGTTTCACTTTTTGAAATTGCTAATTTTAATCGTTTCTTTCTCTCGCATTTCTGATTTGTCAAAATATTTTCCTGATTCTTGATTTCTTATGAGCTACGATTAAAAAGTAAATCCATTCTCAGTCATCATCTTTTGTCTCCTTAAATCTTGCTTTTTCTACTGCCCTATCTTTGTCTTTCCCTTTCAGTCGCCTATTGACTTGCTTGCTGTGAAATGATTTTAAAGAAATTAGTTTGTCCTGCGGTAATTTTTATTGAGGTAATATGAATCTGTAGAGGTTTCGATCCTCACTTTGTTAATTGAAATATTAATATTTTTCATTATAAGGAAACATGTTTAGGTTTTTAACGGCATTTGAATCTTCGCCAGACATGCAGGATTACTGAACCAATATAGTTTATCTGTGATATCTAAACATTCAGTTGAGTAAGGGCTTTGAAAGTGGCTTCTATATTTTGGGAGGGGGAAGTCTTATAGTTTGTGCTGTGAAGTCGACATATGTGTATGCAATATCCAGGGGGTGATTGTTGACATATACACCATCATTACAACCCGTTATCATAATGAAAAAAAAACTGGGTTGTGATGAGCTGACTTAATACACACTTCATTAGTACTTTCACAATAATGGATCCAATTGCGTGTGTATCATGAGAACTGTCTTTATGTTTCCTTAATGTATCCATGCACTTTTGGGGATGCGTTTCGGATTCATGATTCTTTCATTAAATTAATAAACTTCGTTTGTTTTTTGTCTTTTTTTTCTTCAAAGCCCGTACAATCTTTTCAATTTTCTTTATGGTATATTTTGCCATTATGTGATTTTAAATGACCCATCATTGATCCCTTACTAATCTGTTCGTAGTTCGATGCTCACCTGAGGTTTAAAAACTGAAACGTTCTCCTAAACTAACTCAGAATTATCGAATCTCATTAACAGACAAAAACGAGATCGAACCCAATAAAAAACGTATCTACTGAATTTATATTGACAGAACAAAACAAACATGTTTATTGGTGTAGTGGAAACCTGTACAGATATTTCTCAACCTCTACGTCATTAGATCACTTGGTTCAATAATTTTATGTATAAAATCGGTTATAATATATAATACGTATAATCAGAATTTTTAGTCATATTCTTCTTTTATGTTCCATGTCTATTCAGCATGTGTTTAATAGTCCTCCGAATTCCTCTTCAGCCAACTGTTTACACGAGATTCTTAGGTAATTTATTTGTTGTTTTCCTCTATCACACTAGCCTTCGATGTGTGAATGTTAGATTTTCCTAGCCTGATTTCCCCGTTACGTGTCCTTGTCATATCAAATATTTCATTCTAATTCAAATAATTTTTGCTCTCATTTTCTGTAAAACGTCCTCGTAACACACATTTTCCGTAAATGTCTGTCAGAATCTTTCCATAAAACCACATCATTGTATCTTATATTTTCTTTTCAGCTGTGACGAGATTATCCAGCATTCTTGTCATATTAGATAACTCTTATTATAATATAGTTCAGTACTCTTTCCTTTTGTTTATAACTACATATCCATATTTCCTTGTTTAGTTTTTGAAAGGCATCGATTAATATTCGAATGCTCATCTTGTGTTTGATGTCACCATTTCACGTCGGCTGTTAGAATACTTCCCAGATATGCACACATTTGTAATTGTTTGCTTTTCCTCTCACCAGTGAGCGATTCTAGGGCTTTTTTTTCTCTCTTGATGATATCTATGCGTTCTGTTTTCTTGCAACTGATGCATCGTCCTATCTTCTGGCTTTCATTTCTGACAGTCGAGATGCCAAAATTCCATTATTGCCCTTTGTTTAAGACAAAAATCCTAAGCGTTACGTGGGTTGACAAAACTTCTGTTATTGTTTAGCCTTCGCAGAATCAATATGTGTCTGATGAGAAAGCGCTGAACTACTAGACGTAAGCCGTAGCCCATCGCGGTGATCGAAACAGAAATACTCACATGATACCTCGAATGTCGTAGAGCATACCACCGGTCTGGCGAATGACTATTCGGGAAATATTACAAGAAAGACCCTCATGCTTCTTGCTTTTGCACGCTGTTGTTTAATTTTATTCTTTTACTTTTTCTTATTCTGTCGCACTCAGTAATCCGTTGAGTCTTAGCAGCTTTATTGTTTTGCTCACAGGGAAATGATTAAGAAAATGGTATGTTTTCTCTGTGTGGAAAAAATTGATGTATTTATGTACTTGTATGACATCGCTGTATATAAAAATCTATTTGATAATAATGCATTTATGTCTTTTCTTTCTTTCAGTGATTCTGTTTGCATATATTACGATGTTACTGTATTACTGATAAAAAAAATCTATATAATGGGGAAAGATAAACTTGAAATGTTCTTTCTTGCCGAGCATCCCTCAGTAGTTTCTTGGATAATGTAGATTTTTATCTCTAGAGTATCTGTAATCATATTCCTAGTACAATTATTCTTCTAAATTCCTCATGTAAGTTTTATTTCTTTTTAACAGTATTCTCTGTTAGCTCCACTGGAATTATATTTCTTACTTATGATAGTACTTTAGGCAATGTGAATATGTATTTACGTCATGGCACTAAGCAATGGCAACTTAGACCAACTATTTATCCAAGACATTCGGAAATATAAGATAACAAATTATATATATATATATATATATATATATATATATATATATATATATATATAAATATTCTGAAGACAGTCTTCACCTATATTTTTGCATATCTAACCATTCCACGTTCATATATTCATTCACTCTACGTATCTGATCTTGCTGATATCAATTGATTAATTCGTAGAAGATAATTTATTTCATGTACCAATAGAAACATTTATATCAACTGAATTGTTTTCATTGCTATAAATAAGACATCTATCTATCTATCTATCTATCTATCTATCTATCTATCTAATTTAAATTCAATCAGCCGTGAGGAAATTAATTAATTATAGGAACATGATGAATCTAAAATGTAAAATATATTTTCGAATGGTTCCAACTTAATTTCGCATTGCTTAATTCTTGCTTGCTTGCTTTCTTCCTTCACTGCCTTCTTCTTTCCTTCAGTCTCTCCTGACATTATCATTCGCCAATCTTCTTTTTGCTTGTATGTCTGCTTGCCTGTGCGAGTGTAAAGGTTATCTACAACCTAATGTTTATTAACTCCTCTTCGTAAGATTACTGATTAGTTTCCTTAAACATCTAAGTCACTGTTAAAGATATACTGCAAATTATTCTTTCGCATTCACTACTTGAAAACCGTCCATTTCGAAAAGCCAACAACGTAGTCTAGCGTGTCAATTGTTCGTGAAACACAAGTTTGTTTGTCTTGTTCTTTAACAAATAGTTAAAGTCAAAATACTTGAACGATTAATGTTTTAATTCATTTGTGGTTACAAATGGTGTCTCTTCAGCTATGCTTTTAGAAAAGAATCGTTTATCATTATTACTTTATTAGGGTAGTTTTAATTCAGGAGGATTGTTTGTAATTATTAACGATGCTAACAACAAAATGCATCTAGTGCGAAGTTTGGTTGAGTTCGTTGCATTCAGTTTCACACAAATCGCCACCGAAAACTTCTTAGTACATTAAATTTCTGACGTATTGAATGAGTACGTTTATACCTAAGTAGAAATAATTGAAATGAACTGCATTGTAACGCCTTTTTTCATATTAATTTTGAAATGCACCTCCATGCATCGTTGCGTGCATGCATGCACAATTGTTCGCTGTATTCAATATTGGGATTGTGTAGCAATTTTTTATTTTTATTTTTTATTTTTATTTTTTTGTTTTGCGGTATCAACATATACATCGTTCGTGTATTTTGTTCGCAGAATAATGATTTCTTGCAAACTCATATACGTATGCACACGCGTTTACACATCTTCTATCCGTCTGTTATTTTCCTTACTTCGGATGGGGTCTGTGTAAGACTATGATAATTAAATTTGTTATTATATTTTTAATTTATAATGCTGTATTGTTATTATTTTTAATGCCGGTTATTTGCTTGTTTTGGGCGATTGCGCTTATGTAAATGGTAAAATGTCTAATTTATAATACCTATTGTTATTTACGCGTTGTTATTAATTTTGCTGGGGGGAAGGGATATATATATATATATATATATATATATATATATATATATATATATATAAGTTGTGAAAGTACGTCACATACGCTGCCCTCGTCAGCCGCCAGCCATCGGTTTCGGTGGTAGAGGCGGCACTGACACTCCTGGCACCACCACCAGCAACAGCAGCTTTTACCAGCGGACAGGGTATTGTTTTTTTTTTTTTTGTGTTTATACGTTTATGAAACTGCAAGTTAGAAATCCAACTTTATGTTAAAAGCGTTTGCTTTTGATCATTAAATAATACACAAACCCGCTCGTAGCGACTGTTATCAATGATGGCGAACCAAAGGTCTTGCCACTTGGTGGAGTAGTTACCAACTCTGAACTGCATAAATGCTGCTCTAAAATATTTACCTCTGATTACCCCAACCTTACCAGGGAAATTGAAAAATTCGAGTTACATTCAAATTAGCTTATGTGAAACTGGTCCATACAAATTCGCAAGATCAAGCCAAATTACGTGAAACTCAGTTTTACTTTGTTAGGTTCATAGTATTTAGTTCGAAATCATGTGTGAGTGCTCCAGACAACCACGAGAGCCAGGTATCAGCCTTTTGGTTTATATAATGGTTACCTAGCAGTAATTCCGTCAAGAAAGGATCGACCTCCCACCATCAAAAAAAAAAATCTCCTCTACATTCATGGGACGGAAATTTGCGATGACTTTGCATTCTTTTTCTTAGATATCAGAATGCCACCAGTCAAGCATCATTCTTGTGGTCCAATACCTCTGGAGGAGGACGCTCATTTGCTTGAATAGGTTTGGACAATTCTTACATAGATTATTACAGATGCACGACCGGCACGGAATTTGCTCACGAATTCCTGAACTTCCCACATCTTTAGTTCACCGTCACTAAACATGACCTCTGGATTTTGAGACCTAGGAAATTCATGCATAGGAGGAATTGAAACATATCTCCATGCATCAGAATAAGTCATTCTCCGATGGTTCTATTTTAACACCCAAATTGAAGATTTTTAAATGTTTCTTTTGTCTGAGTCACGTTAGAATTTTCTAAACTGCCCTAATATCAGCACCCATCCCCAGTTAAATGTGTGAAAAGTTATATATTGCAGGTCGGAAATTTAAAATTATCATCCAAGACAAGATTAGCGTCGAGATCTCATCAATTTCCAATTACCGTAAGTTCTATAGTAACAATTTCTTTTCTCGCAATTCTCGCATATGGAACTCCCTTCCGCCTTCACGACTTCCAGCCAACTTTAAATGTAAATACAATGTCAATCGCTATCTAGTTGTCCTCTTGCTTACTCTTTTCCCTTTCCGTTCATTATTAATGTTTTTGTTTCTAAATCTACCACACCCTGCAACCCCTTGTGTCTTGGTGGCATTACTGACTTGCGTGTGCTGATACCGATTAAAAGAAAAAAGACTAAGTTGAAATGATCTAATCAATGAAAATCAGAACAATCTGTTATGTCGATGTGTTTACCCTTCCATCAGACTGAAATTGTAAGCAGGTTAATAAATCGATTAAGACTGGCAATGAGTTAAAGATATTTGGAGTGTAAAGTGGTGACTATACGAAACGTTATTGAGCACATGAACAATTCGATAACATAAAAGTGTAAGAAAATGTTGAAGTCATACACGTAATTGCATCAATGCGACAGACTGAATTCGTTTACTAAACATAAAAAAAAATCTTGTTGCCATTTGATCCCTATTTATGAATCACCAAATACGTTTCGTGTGAAGACACAATAATAGCGTTTTCCTAGCAACAATAATTACAGCAATACTTTCCATACTGGCATAATATACAACTTTAAGTATCCTTACGCGAGTTACATTAAATAGATTTCTTGCGTCTTTGTAAAGGTTTAGATAGTTCCAGACATTTCTATTGAAAAAGAGATAATACAAGGCCTCCACTGTTCTGCTTTTGCAAAAAAAGATTCCAACAATACAAATTGAAGAAAAAAAAAGATTTTCCTTTTAGTACAAAAAAAAAAAAACTCGAATGATAACGCATTGCTGATGGACTGTTCTCCACAGACTTATACTGTCTTTTACTTCAAGTTTTTTCTTAACGGTTTAACAGTCGGTTTCAAAATTGATATTCTTTTATGTCTTCTTTTGGGTATTTGATTAAATAAAAAGATTTAAATAAAAGCTTCTAATTGCTAATTGTTTCTTTACTTAATATCTTGTTTTTACCTTTTTTAGTCTTTATTTAGAAATAAAACTAAAAAATTGATACAATCTAACGATTGATTTTTTTTTTATATTAAGTCGATAGTACAGTTCATTAAATCTCACAGAGATTCACTGAATATTTTATAAATACTTAAAATAAATTTTCCTCGAATCCACCAATTTTTATTTGTTCAAATGATTATCACGTTAAAACTTTCTCTCGGGGTGAAACTTTCTCACTGACGTAACGTAACTTCCCTGTGATTTTTCTACAGATATTTGCATGGTAATTGTTCCATTGTACCTGCCTATATTTACGTAATCTATATGAATTTAAGCGCAGTACTAGACTCGCGATAAATTATCATAATTTTTATAGTTGATTTGGCTATATGTAGCCGTAAGTTCTTTTTTAACAGTTAATATTCTTGCACTCTTTGCCTGTCTCTTGAGTTCCAGCGAACTTTGATAGTCAAAAAATTAATGCAATATTAGTCGGTATCTACTGTCTTCTTGATTAACATTATTGTATTGTTCTCGCTCCTTAATATTGATTTTAATTTTTCTTATTTTTTAACACTCAATAAACGCTTATGTTTGAATGACATTATTGGTTTGGGTTGAAATGATTAAAAATTGTGACGAACATTGATGGACACACCATTGTTGATAGACATATTTCCATTGTTTATTGATGTGGACATTTTTCTTCAGTTCGAATCAGTTGAAGAAAATGAAGAATAGATTTTATTATTTATATTTAAACACGTACAAACTAACGGTTCCATGTAGTTCTTAAGTTGGGTCATTTTACCTGATTTGTTTGTATGTGGAGTCTAGCAAAAGTCTATCTTAATTTTGCATCCAATTACTTAATTCTTAAACTTTTGCTGAATCTCTTAGATTAAATCTGTAGCAATTATTTTCTACTGCAATGATTCACCGTATTTTATTCTCTCACAAACTCACTGCTATATTCATATTCTTCTGACGCATATTCACGTATCCAGTATACGCAATCTATTTAAAGATTCATTTTTCCAACGTTCCTATTGTTATTCCAGACATCCACAATGTATTTTATTTTCCCTTTTTTTTTTCAACCAGTTTTTTTGTTCCAATCTGTCCGTTTGGTAGAACCTCCTCTTATTCTTTTTATTTTTCTAAAAGAAAATAAACTCTGAATAGAATTTTCCAAGGAACGCAAGATTGCAACCTACTTTTTTTCTTCGAGCCTTAAAGAATTCAAGAAGCAAAAACTGCATTAAAAGCAATGTTTCCTAGTTTTAGAATCTATCGATACATAAAAGGTAGGATTCAGCTGATAGATAAAACGTGTGAGTAACATGTGGTCTTGCTAGAGATGTTATTGTTGACTGTTCTCAATAGAAGCGAGAAACAAGTTATAAAAATATTGTAATGCCTCTACGAATATATTCTTGAAGATTACTCAATCCCGCATACGCTGTAACGCAGAATAGCGGAGGGAAAAATAATAATAATTTGAAATACCCGTAAAAATGCCACGGTTTTTATATCCTTATTTACGAATAAAACTAACCCTCTCTCTTTGGGGCACGGTGGAGCAATGGATAGCGGCTTGGATTGAGGAATCGGAGAGCCGAGTTCGAATTCCAGTCGAATCCATTACATTCACTTACTTGGGAAAGGTGTGAATCCTCTTTCTTCTCCCTCCAGCTATAGGTAAATAGCAGGACAGACTGGATGGTAACTGATCTAGGAGAAGGAAAACTCTGAATTCAAAACCTGCTCTTAGATGAGGGTGAATGGAGTCTCTCTGAGCCTTGGTTGGCAATCCATTTAGTGTTGGTGTCACGATAAAAAACACCCTTGATAGCCCTAGCGAAGCATCAAAAATTCAGCTATTTGACAAGATTATGATCTACACCAATCAGCTATTAGCTATGACAGATAAAGAATACTGGAAAGGTGTAGTGAGTTCAATCTCGGCCGAGGCAGCAAGATGATGATGATGAACTGTTAATTTAATGATTGAATAAACAACTATAAAATATCCACGGAATATCCCCTGTTGCATCGTGAAATATTCGAGTTTTAACAAACATAAATAATCATTAAGCAATGATAAATATAAATGCTAGTCATTATTTAAAGAAGTAAGGGGATACAAATGAAAATATTCGAAATTGAAAAGTATTTTTCATTTTATTCAAGCAGGCGTTAAGACATGATTCTGTTATTGACTACTCGTCATTTTTCTTCCTTCATTCTCCTACTCCACCTCCTCCTTACCCCCCTCTCACTTTCTCTCTCTCTCTCCTTCTCTCTCTCTCACACACACTAAGGCCAAACAGTGTCGCTAATATGTCTCACTCGACCTTCCTCGGAATAGTCCATTATTTATGAGATATTGACAGGGCGTAACGTACCTACTAACTAACTACTGAACTAACGCGTGACAAGAATGGTAATGTGATATCAATAACAAATATTATGATACTAATAAAAAAGAACTGCTCCAAAGTAATCATTAGATCTAATCATTACAGAAAACGCGTATTTATGCGAACATTTTTTTTCAGGAATAATATTTGCCTGAAAATTTTACGAGCATTTACTGTGGAAAAAATTGAGAAGATAAAATGTGTCATAATGTTTCACATTGATTGTTATGTTTAGATACATTGTTTGAAAACATTCAACGTGTAAATATTTATTCATTCTGAAATAGGAATATAAAGTCTGTTTAAAAAGAACATTTATTGTGACATATTTGAAGTCGAGATTAGATTTCTGTTATATAAGTTCATTTTTGCACAATATTTTAAAGTAACGATGTTCGAAATGTTCTTTCATAAGGAGGTTACATTGAATACATATAACAGGTATATATGATCTCTGTTTAAGATACACTTCATAAAACATATGCGTTCGTACGTGAGTAAGAAAGAAGACAGCAGTTTGCATTGTAAATATAAGTTTATGGTTAACAGCCACATTATGTTGAAACGCCGTTAATAATATCGAACCTTGTCAGCCCATAGATGGGTGAAACGTTGGGAATGCCGGGTGATATGAGCTTGGATGTGCCGGTGGTGTATTGGATAATGGTTCGGAGTCGTCTGTAGGAGAGCCGAGTTACAATTCCTGTTGTGTTCGGTATCTTCACATACGCGTGAATAACATTGGAAAATGTATGAATTATACACTTGTCACCCAAACTGTGGGTTAATTATTAAGATTTATATCATTAAAACTTGATTATCTCCCCCTACAAATAAAATTCTTACAATCTAAAAGTATTTTCTCGGTGTAGATAACCGGTAAAGCTCTGATACGTCATAAAGAAAAGAACGAATCAAGAACGACAATCTTGATGTCTTCAAATATAGGAATAAGTGTTATCGTTTTACTGTTTAAGCCTATGAGCTACCTGCGTTTTCTTATGTTCATTAAACACCAGGAATTATCCAAATATCTTAAATGGATTTAGAGGCTTCTTATGGATTGACATTTTTATAAATATATTATTTTTCTTGTAAAAACAACATTTCATCATATTGTACTTATTTTTTTTCCGGAAGTGGGAAATATTTTGACATCTAGTCACAGTGTACAAATGATATGCTCATTTTTCTTACAATGGGCATGTGAGGCGAATCTTTCTACGTTGCTTTACTACTTTATTCCCACCCGTTTAGTTTTCGTTCACTCTTCTCGTTCGCAATCGATCTGTATCGAATAAAGAAAGATTACAATTATCATATCCCATAAAATTGCGTATTATCTCCTAGAAACAAAATATGTATTTCCAAAGACAATTAAGAATACATTTAAGAAAATAACTTCGTCGCCGCTTGCTTTTTATTGTGAAGAGATAGCAAAATGCATCCAGCGAGATATTAGATTAGATTGGGGATTCGCCAAAATATCTAGCGACAGTTTCTCAGCATTTCCTGGTGATTTCTCGAATATTTACACTGTGCGATGTGTAAATTGTCGCCAATTTATATATTTAATTATGCGCATTCGAGTTGCTTCTTTTATGATTTTGTCAACTGCGCAGTATAGTATGGTCAGTTGGGATCTGTCTGTGAAAAAAAGGGTATCAGGATGCAATGTTGTACTGGAATTCAGGCCGCAAGTTCCAATACGAACATTTCAGAGTGTTTGGATGTCCATCTGATGAGAGTTCAGAGGATTAGGAAAGAGTTGGATGAGTCTAATGGTGATTACAAAGGTATGCTAGCTCGGAAAACTAACTCTGATCGTTCCGTTAAAAGAAAAACAAAACCTACGGCATTTCTTGGGGAGGACCTTGACACGGAGGCCGGAATCAAGAGATTTAAGGAGGTACTTCTGCCCTGAGTAAAGATGGTCAATGCTGGATGAAATTTCTCTGGGAACAGGAATATGCACCATGTCACACATGCAAGAGAACACGGTCATGGCTGTTAATTTCTAAGGCCACATCACCCTTTATATCTAACCACCTAACTCGTCATGTGTGGAGCGCAGCTGAGCGATAGAGCAATAAATCTCCTTGTAACACCAATGACGAAATGAAGGCAATGATTATGAATGCATTCGTCAAGGAGACCGTTCCAAAGAGTTGCAGGAGCTTCCGAAGTCGTATGGAGGCCGTGGTTGAAGCTAATGACGATTTTATTGAATGAATTTACTCTTTAATATTGCAAGATATGTTTGTGTAAGTTTGGTAAACGTATCTGTTAAAATGAGATGTCAGTGTTATTTTCATTTTTGCTTAATTCAGACGAAAATTTATCCATCGCAATTTTACTCAATTTTAATCACTTTATATTGAAGACTTCCGCGCTTCCCTGCTTATTTTTATTTCTTTCTTTTCCAAAATATTTTTTAATTATCTTCACTCTAGCTCCTTTTTTTTAAAAACCCCTTTTTGGAATTTAAATTTTATTAGTATTCGCCTTCAATTTCCTTAAAGATTTTTCTTTGCTTCTTTCGTTGTGTAATTGAATCAAAGCCACTGCCTGCCACTTCTGTTCGGCTGAGCAGAAGTGAGTAAATGGCATTCACTTCATTGACGTCAGCAGAGATTCAATTCGAAGTCGTTGAAAGGGATTAATGGCGAGTGAGAAATTACGTTCCAATTATACAAGTGTTTAGTTACAATATAAATCAGACATGAAATATTTCCGTATATAATATTTTCATCATTTCAACACAATAGCTAAGTTCCGACAAACAAACACTGGTGGAAAAAGATTTGTGGACGAAGAAAATTACAGCTACCACTATCATAAGAAACAACGGGAATGAAACAAAAACATACTGACAATGTGTTGAGCGATCTTGCAATACTTAATCTGTAATTGCATTTTAAACAAAAATAAAATTGTATTTTTTTATTTTATGCCTTTTTTAAAGATTTATGATTAATGACTATTTTTTCTAATTTCAATAGTAACATTTACTATTAACACAAGAGTATATAGTTGCGTCATCACCATAGATACAGAGTTGAGAACTAATACTATGAGGAAGGTCAATTATTAAAATTAGGAATAAAGTAGGTCCAAATATGGATCCCTGCAGAATACCTACATTAATGACCATTCAAGATACCTTTCATTTTACAATTTGAGAAGAATGACTGAGTCACTTAAAAAAATTCAGACATACCAAAAAACTCCTTCGAGGTTTACAAAGCAATCGTGAGAGATAACTCTTCTTATATAAAATATGAGCGACTTCGTCAGCAATAATATATTCATCAGCATTTGTCCTAGAACAACGAAATCCAGATTGCTTATCTGAATGACTCTCTTGCTAAGAATTACGCATAAAAAATTCAGTATTAAACAGAGCCCCTTGTAGTTTGCTGAAATACAGGAAAAAATGTTAATAGGCCTATAGTTGCGAGTTTGACAGAGTTCTTAATGACTGCAGCTACAGAGGAGATTGTCCAACAAACAGGAAAACATGAATCAGCAAGGAATTCATTATAGAGTTTAGAGAGAACAGGAGCCAATTCAGGAACAAATTTCGTAACGACAATTGCAGGGATACCATGAATAGCTGCATCTACTGCTAAGAAAGTTGGATCACTGTGTCGTGCCAGAAGGTTTTTCTCGTCAGTGTCCATCTTGCATATATATTCATATATATCATTCGCCCGTGCATTGAACAATGTTGTCATATCTCGTTTTGTGATCCTGCTACTCATCTCGAGGTTCTCCACAAAATCCAAAAAAGGATCTGCAATCTCATAGATCCTGAATTGTCATTTCGACTTCATTCTCTTTCTCACAAAGGTGACTTTGTTTTGTCTTTTCTACAAATATTTTCATGGCAACTTCTCTGACCTTATTCTTTTCCCAGCTGCTAGGTCTCCGGAGTTCAAGTTTGATACTAGACTGACATCTAGGTCCCGCCTTTTTAGTCTTGAATTAATTAAAATGTAAAGCCACTTCTACTTCAACCCGCATTTCCAACCTGTGGTACTCTCTTCCGTTTCTCTACTTCCCTGAATGCTACAAACTTCAAAAATTAAAGTGCAACGTCAACAGCCATCTTCCATCTTTTTTAATCCCGTTCAGACTTTACCCTTTTCTCAATCCCTCTAAACCCAGTATTTTCTCTCACCTTCACTTTCTGTAACACATTGCGGACTAATGGCATTTCCGCTTTGCTTGGGGTGAAATGATTAAAAAAATGTCCACATGCTTTGTGAACATCCAGTTTATAGATGATAACAGAAGCCATGGACGGAATTATAGGCATGTCATTCAATAGAGAATCATTTATAAGAGAAATGTCTGGCAAAGTTTAACCAGGTCAGTTAAATTGAGTGAAGAGAGGAGAAATCGAAGATTTAACTCTTAAACACCGGTAGTAACGTGACCTAAACTTGTCATAAGCGATATGTGCCTGATTCTATCAGCAAACGAAGACTTAGCAGCTTTGAGGACACGTTTACAACTATTACGAGCAGACACAAATAGGCGTCTGTTGCAATTGGAACAATCATACTAGTACACACGGAAAGTGATTCCTGTGGGCTATGGCGGCTGAAAGGGTCTGCGTGAACGAAGGAAAAGATTGAAAAGATATGAAACAAGCACTGTAAAATTGATACCGAGAACCGTTCGTTGAAAACAATTCACTTTATTCAATAATAAATAATATCAGCAAAATATGATTTTTCCATTTATTAATATTTTGGTTCTACATCACAGTCTTTCTTGTTTTCTTTTTCTTTCTTTCTTTCTTTCTTTCTTTCTTTCTTTCTACATTTCTTTCTTTCTTTCTTTCTTCATTTCTTTCTTTCTTCTCATAATTATTTGTTTCAATGTTTTCTGTTTATTAACAACACTTCTTTCAAACGTTTTAAATGTTTTCCCTTCTTGTGTTGTTTAGCTTCAAGACATGAGTGATCACACTTAACTAGAACATGCTTTCCCATGTTGCTCTTATTAAAGAGTGTTCCGCTTTCCAATGTTTCGATTGATTGTAACGCCCAGGAATTTCTGCTATTGAAAGCGTTTCCCTAAAATGATGAAAGTGCTTGAAAACCCACTTGTCTCCTTGTCAACAAAATCGTTACGCATACAGATTAGAAAGTTATCTTCTCAGAGTGGTGCTTGGTAAATTTGATTTGGAAATTCTTGTTTTTAGTTTAATTTTTTGGTGATCTTTTAATTTATTCTATGTATCATTTTCAGTACGCCCAGAAATAAAAAACAAACAAATACGGCTTTATCTCTTACCTGCACGCCTGCATAAAAAGATCCTCGCAGGCGTGTATAAATAGATGCTCGCAGGCGTGCATACAGATAGATATATATGCAGGGCACTTTGAATAAATTGTCGACTGAATTATGCAGAAACGAAAACAACACTGACATCTCATTTTAACAGATATGTTTATCAAAATTACACAAAGATATCTTGCAATAAAAAAGAGTAAATTTATTCAATAAAATAGCAATTGGCTTCAGCCATGGTCACCAAACGACTTCTGAATCGACAAAAATCTCTTCTGGACAGCTTCCTTATTTAAATTATTGAATGCAGACATAATCTTTGCCTTCACTTCATCTATGGTGTTACCAAGGGTTTTACTTGTCTCTCGCACAACTGCCTCCCACACATAATAATCAAACGGGTTTCAGTCTGGAGGTATAAGGCGGCTAGATGTAATGGGTGATGTAGTCGCATAAATTGTGTGACAACCATTACTGGGTTATCCTGCACGTTTGATATGGTGCAGAGTCTTGTTGTGAGACGTAACGTTTTCCAGCAGCAACGTTCTTGACGCTTGGCAGCACTACCAGCTTAAGGAACTTGTTGTAGACAACCGAACTGAGTCTGAGGCCCTGACCAACAAAATCGGGATTTCTTTTCTTATCGGAACAAGCATAGGGAGTTTTCCGAGCTGCCGTACTTTCACAATCACCATTAGATTCATCCACCTCCCTCGGAATTCTCTGAACTTTCCTCAGATTGACATCCAAAAACACAGATCTTTGTATTGGAGCTCCAGGCGCGAACGCCAAGCAGTGCAATATGTTATTTCCAAATTTCTGGCGAAGTTAATTTCGTCGTTACGCTCTTTTTCTCTCAGATGGCGTCTAACTGACCCTACTCTGTGGTGCAGTTGACAAAATGATGAAACAAAGAACGCGCTTGCTCGAAATTAAAAATATAAAATGGTGACAATTTACCTATCGCTTTCTGTACAGGTTGACTCGGTAACAAAATTTTAACGGATCATAAATTTAAATGTAGTAATGCACATTTACGCGGCATGCATATACGTATCGAGAGCATTGACAGTTTCCAATTTGTTTCAGGAAATGAAAAAGATCATTTGCTAGCGACACGTGACTCCACTGACAGCGATAAATGGAATGCATGTAGAAGATCAACAACAGCTGCTTTTTGGGGGGTGGGGGTGCGTCATGAAGCCATAGACTCATATCATCCTTTACATTTCTGGAGGTTATGAGCAACGAATGACATGCCATGTGGTTTCAACTTCTTCCAGCAGAACTCCAGGGTTACTGGCATCGTTTGCACTGAGGTAATGGATACCGATGCAAGGTTTAAAACGCGGTGGTGAGTGTACAAGTTGCCCCTTACGTTGCCCGTTTGACCCAGCAGTGATCTTATGGCCTTTGAGCTAAACAGATTTTATTACACCGGATTAATAGATCTGTCCAAGGTGTCATCCTGAGGGAGGTATATGTCGCTTTATTGATTGATTTGATTTTAATTTCCATCAAACATTTGCAGATTATTTAAAACAGAAACACATGTATAATTATTTTTTGATAACGAATATTGCCTTCATAAATTTGTGAGAATAACCATAATTCTTTCCGATACTATTTAACCCATATCTGGGGGATGGAAATTGATTCAGGCCTTTCCCCAAATATTTGGGCGTAAATGAGTCTAACGAACTCAACTGGAATTCAAACACGGCTCTCCGAAATCCACATACAAACCCATTATTCTTTATACAACCGCACATCTACACGAGAGAGATAAAACATACTGAGAATTACTATCGAGCCTGGTAGAGTGTCGAGGAGCCTTTGCCAATATATTTCGGATGTTTGTATCTAAACCCTAATTTGAAAGGTCATTACAACGTTAATAATAATAATACAAGTTATAATACTGTTGGTTATCCAAAAGCAAATTGAATGAACTCGACTGTGAGTTACTTAAATGAAACTAACTACAAATCGGGGCCAGTAATACGAACACAATCGTCGCTTTACAAATGTATAAATAAATTGTTTTTAGTTGTGCATCTCAGGGTTTAGACCCCTTATTAACAACACGTCAACCATTATGAATAATACTGAGGAAGTTTCTCGAGCAATGTTGTCACTTGGTCTATAGTGTCACATAGATGTTATCCCTGGCGGAAAAACAAGGACTGTAAAATATAATAAAACATAAATCTGGGTAATTCTAGGAATAGGGGACAAGTGTATTTCATCTTTACACAATTTTATTTTAATGAAAGTTTTATTTCGAATAATTTCAAAGTTATAGCGTTTCAAAATCTGAAAATGCAAAATTGCTCATGCGGAAATGGTATCCAAAAAATATAATCTTTGATCGTTTTGCTTCTTTTCTTGATTTGGTCTCATCAAAAACAATGGATGTGTAATTACTAAAAACAAAACAACAAAAATAGCACGAAGTATAGATCAGTTATAACAAATTTATCATAGAAGATAATGAAATCGAAGTGTTTTAGTAGGGTATTTTCACCTAACACTGCGAAATGCTACACAAACAAAAATTGACTTAAAAATCTGTCATATTCTAAGATACAATCATCACATTGAGACTTTCATAATGATGTCAGGAATGGCGCCAAAAAGATTCAGAATATTGTCATTTGCATACAATGTTTAAGAATGGCTTCGGTATAATGAAGTTTCAACTCTTATCGAGGAACACAGTACAACAAAATAAGAGCTGTATCAAATAAAATAAATTTTCATCACTAGAAGAAACCAATAAACTGGATAGAATATGAAACTCGGAGGAAAAATAATGATGTAATCAAAACGTTGATGTTCCGCATTTCTTCAAACAAAAGGTTAAGAAGAAAACTCTCATTAACATTGGAAAGAGCACAAATCGATAGTAGACTTGAGAAATCTATTTTTCTGAAAAATATTTTGATTTTATCGGTCAATGAATGCTGAATATTTCCTTCTAAGGAAACAGCTAATTACTATTATTGACTCTATCTATATTTCTGATACAACGTGGGTGATATTAACATCATTTTGTTTAGTATCTCATGAATATTATTATTCATAATGTAAATATTCATTTGGAATTTCATTTTTAAAAGATGTTTTCTTTATACCCCACACCACAGACAAATTGTACATGGGGTCTATTTAGGACTTCATAGAGACATTGAGGTATTATTGTGATCGTCGTAAGAATGGTAAGTAGGAATGTGATGTTTTGGTGCAAGGAATTTTGTAAAGTTTGTGTCAGTGATTGTGGTATGTTACGTTTAAATTAGGATAGGTGAGGGCTAGCTTTCACCATCACTAAATTTGAACTAATATTGCTACATTTTTTGTTATTTATATATAAATAAGCATCAATATTGATTTTAGCCATACTGGAGTTCTTGAAGTAAATTTGAAATTCTTCTGTGTCACTATATTGTCATGTGACTATTTTTCAAAGTCTTGGACAGAGTAAAAGGCTGTTGTTTATATAGCAAACTAAACAAAGTGGACTGGCCAAATAATAAAGTTCGAAGAAATTGACTTTCATAGATTCGTGTGTAAAGGGATAGATTCTGATCTACCCAAAGCTGATTTGCTGAGACGTGACATCAACATTACACGCTAAAAAGCGAACCAAGTTAGAAACGTTCATTTTGTCATATTCACCTATTGCCACTTTTCTTTGTTTCTTTCCACCTATTAATTCTTTGTCCATTTCCGTTCGCGCCTATTGGCTTAGCTTCTTAACGTTTGTCCGAAAAAAAAAAGTGTCAGCCAATTTGATTTCGCTTGAGCCGGTCGAAAGACATTCCGAGTAAATGTCTCGAATTTACGTCAGTGAACAGCCAACCAACCACAGAGAACAGGCCCTGTGTTTCGTTGTTATATAATTTAATATAGTGTGCATTGCCCAAGCAATAATATTTCTAACACGGTCAATATACCAATCTTGTTTTTAGTAATTCTTTTATTTTGTATTTGAGAAAAAGACTTTTACAAATAATCATTCTCAAATTTTCAAATAAAGATTTCGATATCTGTCTATATTTCTTAGATGAGATTTTGTAACTATTTACACTGTTTACATTGTTAGTACTGTAGTTCACATCTTTGTTGTCATATTCACGACGTTTCTGTCGTTGTACACTCCCGTCTTCTTCAGGTGATATGAATTTCGAAGACGGACCCTTTATTTCGTTTTGACTCATTGAATAAATGTTTGGTAGAAGTAATCTTTATTCTTGACACAAATAGTTGTGAGTTCAATACGTGTCCACATCAGAGATGAACAAAAATTGGAGAGTTGAGTTAAAGGGAAATAACCGAAACTGAGATATAAGAAAGAGGCACGACACGTGGAAATAGAAGATCTAATTGCTTGGGTGAAATGGTGAAATAAAGGGTCTGATTCGAAATTCCAATCACACGAAGAAGGCCAGCGGGTACAAAGATCGAAATGTCGTGAATATTTCAACACAGATCTGGACAACACTTCGAATAATGTAAATAGTGGAAAAAGATTTCGATGTTTAGAAAGCCACACATGGTTGTTTATAGAAGAGATTTTTTTTGTATATAATATAACATGTAAAAAACATATTTCGGATGAAAAATTAATTTACATATTTGTATTATAATCGCCGATTAATAGCTGACTGATTACTTTTCGAATTATCGAAAAATGTTGTTGCACATCATTATTAAATTTGTGGGTAAATGCGGTAAAAAAAAGTAAAACAAAAAAAAAACATGTTAATGAATTCTGGTAGACTTTGCCGGACCAATAGCATTAATTCCGACACTATATCAAATTTTTACACTGGTCAAATAAGTTGCACGTTTTGTAATATATTACCGTGTCACTTCTCAAATCTATGTGTAATTCACATAAAAAAAAACAACTAAACACATCTATTAAAATACATTATATATATTTAGGCAGCATATATTTATTCAAGCATTGTTCATTAAATAATGTATACATATTATGTATATTTATTTTTATGATAATTCCTTCTAGTTATCTTTTCGATCCTAAGCTGAAATTCATCAAAAAAGGTGCCGTAGTTCTTGTTAACCCAAGTTCTTTCGATCTTCTCCGAAATCATTCTCAAGGGTGAATTGCGAAAACAAACTTAATGTATTTGTGGTCGCTGTGATAGTGATTTTTGAAAACACACGTGAACGCAATGTTATAATTATTTTAAAATTAACTGAAAGTACTTATTTATTGAAACATGCATTAGCATAAATTACTACATAATATCAAAATACTATTCAACATTCAAAGAAAAGAATAAAAAAAACGAAGCTATAATTATTAAAAAAACAACAAGAAACAAGCATTGAATAGAATAATGGAAATGAAATTTTTAAATTTATTTTTCCCAACCATGTTCACCTTGTAGAAGGCTAAAGAACCACTGTTACAGATAAAAAAGAACAGTTTATGGGTATATACGGTGAAGATAGCGGTTCACCCTAATTATGAACAGGTTAAGATTGATATGATCTAGGAAGATTAGTCTTGGGAGTCGCTTCCACAAAGCAGGAGTACGTGGGAATTTACTACTCATGTGAAATGCACATTTCGCATGGAATAGGAGTGGAATAATGGCGGTTCGTTATAATGTGCGTGGAATGGTGGGGATTTCCCAAGGAAGAACTGGTTGGAATAAGGAATATAGCTCGTCTTAACACTGTCCATGTACATTACGACAGACCAGCAAGAGCGTTCTGGAAAAATGTCGTAGGCTGGAAAATAATTCATAAACCCACAAGGACGCGTATACGCTACTGGACACTATCAGGACTGGAAACTGATGTCTAGGTAGCTTCTTCCCATATCTGGCAATTCTCCATTTTCGAACTTATCTCGTTCTTTTAAAGGTTGAGAATTGTAGGAGGAGGAATGTACTTACTGGAGAGGCACAAGGAATCGACCGTTTCCCAGTATCTTTTATGAGTTAAACTAAAAATTTGGCTTGAGCTTAGTTCCAAATAGGCACTCAAGACACGGGCCTCTCTCAGAGAACATACGGTCATCGTTACATTCAAAAATTCAATGACCGCTCGGCGATGATGTAATATCACTAGTTTGGTTTGCATGTATTTAATATGATCAGCCATTTTCTCTCACTGTGTCGTCAAAGCTAGATCAGGTGAGAGATCAGCTACCAGTATTCGGACGTCAAGATTATTAAAGGCGCACCGATATTCCGTTGTATCTTCATCATTGCTATTCACAAATGATCGTAGTATCCTCTTAGCCAGACCATTTTCATAAAACAGAAATAGATAGCTTGACCGAGAAGAAAAATCTGCGAGAAATCTGTCACATAGGCTGTGGAGGAAAAGAAAATACGTAAAAAAATAATAATTGTAATTAGTATACTATAATTAAAATAACTTTTCCAGTTTGTAAAGCAGTGTAGGACTGTTCTACGCATTATCTCATTTATATGATAAATTTCTATTCGTATTTCAGCTGTAATCTTCGAAAACATGTGATGGATTACCGCCCCCACAGCTGACACCAAACACACGCTGCGCGAGTTTTGAAAGTAACTTAGTCCTTTCTTTTCACTTTGGTAGCGACAAGGTGTGGCCTTCTCTCTGTGTCAGCATGCAAGTACCGTAGAAAAAACATACTGAATGTTTTTTTGAAATCTTCCAAAATTTAACTTCATTTCTAATTTTCCTTTATGTAACATGTCTGATTAATGCATTGATTAATACTTGTTAGTTTACATTTAATTGTTTTATAGCTTTATTTTTATTCGAAAATGAGTGTGCCAAATATTTTTTGCAACTACATTTTTATCGTACTCTCAGTACTTAGTTCTTGATATTGATTGACGAATGGGAAAGTACTCTAAGAAAAACAGTTTCAAATCATAATAATGAAGTAAGGAATTTTTGGTTAGATTATTACACTACTTTAAAAATTATAGATTTCAGAGTTAATTCAATGGTAATTATTACTGAATAATCTTTGAAATATAACTTCATAGTTGTGTATATATTTATAAAAAATAATTAGTATCTATATATTTTTTTTTCTCCTTAGTATTTTTTGTTCTGTTTCTTGGGCCGTATTTTCGTTTTATTTATTAAGGTTTGTTTGTCTTGTAACGGCATTCGCACTGGTGTTCTTCAAATTTCACTTGCGTAAGGAATGATAAAGTTGGACGTCCGCTAAATTAGTTGACCCGAAGAAAACTTGTTCTCAGTCCGTCTGAACCCCTGGGTGTAGCACTATCAGAATTAGGTAAACATACATGTTGACTTTTTCGTAACACTAAAACCATGGCCAAAATATCTTTCCATTTCCCCATGAGGAAATGTTTAACCTACCGTATTTTCTTGTCTATATAATGACTTGTTTATTATGCGACACCGTAATTCTGAATCAAAAACACAAAATAAACTGCATCCGTGTTATATTACAACGTAGAAGAACAGACGTCCACATGTAAACATTTGTTGAAAAATTGCACCATATTCTCAAATTCACATTGTCATACAAATATTTCACTAATTTATTTAATCATTAAAGAATAGAATTGAACCGGATGTTAATCCATTGCTCGTTTTTCCTCCCAATTTCCGTTTCAAAACTTAATTTCGGTTGGTTGGTTTTGTTTAACGGCATATTAATCTCTATGGGTTATTCAATGCAGAAATCTATTTTGTACGTAATTTGATGCATTCAACTATATATGTATTGTGTGCACAATTTTATATGTTCAGTGCTAAGGTATGTTTTTTAGATACCTAATCTGTAGATCATGAAATTTACTGTTCGTAATTTTAGTAAAAAATGTATTTTTATATATTTTTAGTGTTTCATCGACTGTCATTTTCTTATAAAAAAGTTTTGACGGCAATTTTATTAAAAAATTGGACAGTTGATTTTTGTTTTGGGGTTCACATTTTGCCAATAGCTTCGATCCTCTCAGGTACTACCACTTTGGGTCAGGGTAGCCTTTCGAACAACAACAAATCAAGAGGTAGTTCCACGCTCCTCAAAACCTCCATCGCCCGATCAGAAACATCTTTGCCGGATGTAGTTTATCTTCATACCGAGGACGACTTATTTTCGGGGAAAGCTGCTAGCTTTTCAGTTTGGTATTATTTTTTATTATATTTCTCTATACTAACAGATTATGAAAATATGTATTTCATTAAAAATGATGAAAGAAAATCTTATGAAAAAAACAAAGAAGTCAAAATATAAACAATAATTTTTTTTCCTTGTGAGCAAAACTGTCGTAGTTTCAAACATTACGCTGTATACCAAAGAACAACTTTTAGGGAATCTCAAAAAACAGATTTGAACAGTTGTTATTAACACCTGCATACTTTATTATATATTGTGCAAGCTGGGCGTATTTGCAATTTTGTTGTGTGAAATAAGAGTGATGTCTTAAGCTTAGTAAAACATTCCGAAAACTTGTGTCACGCCACATATTATTTACCTTTAATTTCGTTCAAAACCTTTTCTAACATACCTAAAAATAATTATACTTTAATGTGCATTTATTTTTATTTCCCATGGATTTGGTTAGAGGAAAAAAAACCTCAAGCATTAACACAGAGTGTGTTATCAATATTTATACGAAAAACTTGCAATGCGAAATACATTTCCTTCCAGGTTTTAAATTAGATATTTTTTCCCCAAATAATTAATTTAAAGAACGGATTAGATTTTGAAAATCCGATTATCTTATTTGCTGGAAAAATGAATGAAGCACGTGAGAAATATTTTCCCTATTAAGTGTTAAAGTCTAATAGAATTGATAGATTATGTAATCTTTCTTTCTAAACTAATTTCCTGAAGCCATTATATTTGTAAAACACTCGATATCGTAATGCAGCGTTATCTTACAATTTAAATTGTAGCTTCATTATGTCATTGTTAATATGATGTTCTTAAGGCTAAAGAAAACAATTACTTTTTCAGTTAATGAAAATATACTTCGAGCAAGCTATATCAGAACAACCATAGATTGAAGACACTGCAAAGACAACAAAATACATCTGAGAAAAGTTCCTGATTGATATTTGGTGTAGTTCTTATTAAGGGAAGTGATTCTTAAACTTGGAAAATATTTCTAGGTACGCAAACAGCCGGCGAGAATCATTAACAGACGGGTATAAAGTATATTGTTCCCTGGCAATAAAATAATTTTAAAAATAGTTTTATATCATCAATATTTAACACGTAGTTTTGATTTTGCTTTGAGTTTTAACTAAATGTTCCCGCTCTGTCGGGGCTGTAGAATAAGCCGACTGCATCTCAGCAGAATTGTATCCCCCATCGGGCGTCCTGGGTATGACTATAAACTACACTCGCGGCCTGGGTAAGACGATAAACTACTTTCAGCAGCAAGGCCTATAATCAGGTTTTGAGGATCATGGAACCACCTCTTAATTGCAGGCGTTCCCAGGTCCACCCTTACCCAGGATGGTAGCACCTGTTATGGTCCTAGCTACGGGCAAACAGTTAACGCCAAAACTGAGTTTTTAACACTATGAAAATGTAAAAATAGGTTTTAATACCAGAAATACTTTGTAAAAAATTATTATCGACAATAAATTTTCTAAAAGATAAAATATTACCAACAATACGTTTTGAAAAAAAAAAAAAGAAACAACAATAAATTTTTGAAAAAAATATTACCACCAATGCATTTTTGGAAAAAAATTTTACCAGCTAAGCATTTTTTAGGAAAAATAGTATTGCCAGTAATACTATTATTATTTTTTTTTTAATTTATTACTAGCAATACATTTTCTTAAGGGACAAATAATTGCCAGAAATATATTTTGTCAAAACAAAATATTACCTGCAAGAAAAATTTTGTTGGCATTCAATACCCATTGAGATTGATATGCCATAAAACAAAACAAGCCAAAACAAACCAATCAATCAATCAATATATATATATATATATATATATATATATATATATATATATGTGTGTGTGTGTGTGTGTGTGTGTGTGTGTGTGTGTGTGTGTGTGTACATACACACCTTTTTTATCAAACTATCGCAACGAATCTATTTCAAAATTTTGTTGGCATTAAATGACCCACTGAGATTGATATGCCATAAAACAAAACAACCAACCAACTAAATGTTTAAAACAATCATTATCATTCGAAAGATTTTGGTATGCCCACATATTATTTGTTGGCGATTATTAGTATAAAAAAGAAAGCGACGTGATATCAAGATATGCAGACAGTGTTTCCTGTGAATCTTGTCTAGAAAAAAGTCGAAAGTTAGATACTGGACGGTGCATAAATATAAAAGCCTGTGTAATCATGAAAAAGAAGATACGACGAAACGTTTGGTAGGAATTGTAGATATTACTTTCTATCTATTATGTCGCTTCCGTCACTTTGTAGCGTTATCTTACAATTTAAATTGTAGCTTCATTATGTCATTGTTAATATGGTGTTCTTAAGGCTAAAAAACAATTACTTTTTTCAGTTAATGGAAATATACTTCGAGCAAGCTATATCAGAACTACCATAGATTGAAGACACTGCAAAGACAACAAAATACATCTGCGAAAAGTTCCTGATTGATATTTGGTGTAGTTCCTATTAAGGGAAGTGATTCTTAAACTTGGAAAATATTTTTAGGTATGCAAATAGCCTGCAAGAATTATTTCCAAACGGGTATGAAGTATGTTGTTCCCTGGAAGAAAAGACTTGAGCCGATATATATATATATATATATATATATATATATATATATATAGAGAGAGAGAGAGAGAGAGAGAGAGAGAGAGAAATAGTGTGGCACCATTTACCAGGGAAAAAAAGAAAATAAAGGAAAAGAGAAAGGAAAGAAAGGAAAAGAGAGGCGAGACCCAAGCGAGGATGATAAAAAAAAACACCCACGACCAGAGACAATTGACAATGTTATTTTGATAAGTAGCAAATGGCGAAAAGTGTCATTACCATGGCAGAAAAAATTCTAAGTGGATAAGGGAATCGACTATGTTCTGGCGACGAACTTGTGTTATCGGGGATAGATAACAGCCGCGTAATGCTGGCAAAACATCTAATTAGCAAACCACAGACCGACTAGCCAAGAAAAACTCCAATTGAAAATGTTATTTTGATAATTGACAAAGAACAGGTGAAATACAGGGCTTTGGATAGATATAAAAAATTAACTGTGTCGTCTGCTAAGCCGCACACGAAGTAACGGCTGACCGTTTTTTTTTTTTGACAAGACATCTTTGGCTGTGATAACAGAACTATGCTATCAGAAATTTGCGCCAAAGTATGACTAGAACAATGGAGCTGTTTTTTCGAGAGGACGATGTTTTGCTGACCACACATTCTGATAATTAACGAAAATCTGACTGACGAGATCCAAATGAAGAATAGATTTTATGACACTACTGATCGCATTGTTCTGTTGGCGGCCAGAGAAGGTGAGAGCTGCGATTAAGGAAAGAAAAGGAAGAGAAAACGATAATTTTTTTTTGACAAGATATATATTTTTTTCCTGGAACAAAGCCCGCTGGACCGCACACGCCCGGCTGGACATCATTGGTCGAGTGGTGATCACGTGACGCAAGGAGGAAAGCCGCCGCCGCCCACCTAGAGGATGGGTATGAGAGGTTGCTACGAGGAAGTGGGGAGGACAGTTGACGCCCCTCTGAAGTATGGTGAGAAGGTGGGAGTAAGAGAAGACTCCCAAAAATGGAAAGAAGTGGAAAATTCCTAACCAAAACAAAAGAAGTGAATATGTATTTAGAATTATCGAGGAACCTCCGACGCCGACAAACCCACCCCGGTTTTGATCGGCGTCCATATAAGCAAAGTCGCAACGAGCAGAAATCGGTAGAGCTGAGTTGGGGTTAAAAAGACAAGCAAACAATTGAGCTGTGAGCTCTGAGACAGCCTCGCAGAAGCTGACTTAAGATTCGCGCAGCTTCCGAACTCATCTTCAATCCAAGAACAATTATTTTGAAGAGCGACTTAGATCCAGACCACCAAAATAAGTTTTTTTCGACTTTCGCCTGAAGACACACCAAGAACCAACTTCTTGAAGAACAGACAACTTAAAGTGTTAAAACTCGCCTAACAACAAACAACGTGTCACAATCCATACAACGGGTCGGGAGATAGACGCAGTCCTATGTATCCAGCAACTAGACATAAAGTTTTGTTATCCTTTTTTTGATACCTTGAATTTTTGAGTTATCATTTTATTTTATTTTATGCATATTTGTGCGGAGTCACCCTCGTTGAACTCGATTTGCGTTACGGCCCCAACTACTGATTGATTTCGTCTGCCTAAGATCAATTCACAACGTGGGTAGGCAGACTGGAGATCAACGCAGTTACTTTGGTAACCAGACGTTGGAAGTGAGTTGGGAACGACGAGGCTGATATCGAATGTAATCAGATTCCCATCCGAATCACCAAAAGGTTAGAACGTCGCATTTGGGTGCCGCGACCGATACCAAGCCAGTTGGTCGTCACAGGAAGGGACAACACGACTGACGCAAACAGGCGGACGTCACGTTTGGTGCGGCGACACCCGAACGAAGCAGCGAGGAGCGAGCGAAGGCTGTGTTTAGGGACGTCACATAGATAGATATATAGATAGATAGACAGATAGATAGATAGATAGATAGATAGATAGATAGGGAGAGAGAAAGATAGAGTAAGAGAAAACGAAAAAGAAAGAAAGAAGAAAGATTTAAAACAATATATCCGACATTTTAGGGGAAGTGTTAATTTTAAAAATAACATTAATATTATGTTGTTCCCTGGAAGAAAAGACTGAAGCTGATATATATATATATATATATATATATATATATATATATATATATATATATATATATATATAGAGAGAGAGAGAGAGAGAGATAGAGAGGGAAAGAGTAAAAGAAAACGAGAAAGAAAGAAAGAAAGAAAGAAAGAAAGAAAGAAAGAAAGAAAGAAAGAAAGGAAAGACTGAAAACAATGTATCAGACATTTTAGGGGAAGTGCTAATTTTAAAAATAACATTAAATTTCTTTTACGTAGGGTGGAAATATATATTGGTCTATTATAGTATAATATCTAACATGAGAGTTATAATTCTCTCAGTAAGATTGTGTGTGTAATTTAACAAAATCAATATGCATTAAATCAGTCTGAATTACTTTTGATGAAACCTGGTTTCTGTTAATGAAATTTTATTTAAAAATCAGTTTTAGCCCGATAGCAATATTACTTAATTTATACATAAAATTATAGGTTGCAGTATAAAATAGAAATGAGTTTATTCCTGTAATATTTACACAAATCTCAACACTTTTTTATAAAATTGTCTGACAAAATCAGTGTTATGTTTTTAAAGTTAAAACAAAATGGAGGTTATTAGCTTAACTCAAAAATACTCATTCAAATAAATAAAAATATTATCTATATCAAGTTTTTGTATTACAAAAATCAGATAGCGCTAATATTTACTTATATAATTTAAATTAAAATTTAGTTATAAAACTCTTCTTTCTAAAAAAACTAAAAAAATAATACCAGGCTTAACGTGGTGAGACTTTTTTCTGTACTCTGCATCCGTTGGCTACTGAAATTAGATATGTACCAGATGATTGTAAAAAAAACATGGATTGCCAATCATTTTTTCTATCATAATCTTAGGAGGAAGAAAAGACTTAAGCTTATATATATATATATATATATATATATATATATATAGATAGATAGATAGATAGATAGATAGATAGATAGATAGATAGATAGGGAAAGAGAGGGAGAGTAAAAGAAAAAGAGAAAGAAAGAGAGTGATTGAAAACTATATTTAACAAATGATGTTACACTATATAGCACAATAAAAATAACGATTTGCTAATGGCTTATGAAAGACAAAAGCATTCAGACATTGGACAATTTTACATAAATATCTACCAGATGCGAGTAAAATAGTCCAAAATACAGAATAAAGAAATAATGAAACAGTATGAGCATTCTTACTGATATGGTAGTCTCTACAGATTTTAATGTATCTTTGAAGATGTTCCAGAAATTATCTAAATACATGTATCTTAAAGCGGAAATCTAAAAAAAGAGAATGTGCCACAGAAGAACATCAATAATTCCATTTGTAGTTGGAGACATCGGACCGATTGGAAAATATTCCGATAAACTCATTGAAGGGATTCCTGGTAGTTCATGCCTTAAAGAAATACAGAAGATTTTAATGACAAATAAAGCTCACACGTTATTAAAAATATTATCTATGTAAAATATATGTGATTGCAAGATATTTGTTAGTCATACATTTACACAAATTAAAATTCCCCTCAAATATATATATTTATAGTTTTAAATTTGATTTCTTGCTAACATGAATTTATTAAAACCCATCTTGTGATCCATAAGTGTAAACCAGTATTTCAAAATATGATCAAAGATAAATATATAATTTCTCTAATTAACTATAACTAACTCCCTCATGTTTTTTTTTCTCATGGAAAAGGGGTACACGTTCGATTACTTTGAGCTGGAACAATACTTTTAGATATAGCCCGGTTGTTATTAATTTCAATGTTTAAGAAAATCAGAAAGAAAAGAGTTATTAACTTAAAATAACGTTTAATTCTTCCTCTCTCTAAATATAATGTTACCCCCAGACAGACGGTTTCACGGCACGTTAGTGTGGCTAGCCATCCGGTTGTCTCTAACTAGGAACGAAACCCGACTGAATTGCCATTAATCAGAGATTCTACCACTAAGCCGTCAGCGCACGGCGTGGAGCAAGATAATGTGTATATAAAAATTCAATAACATTTACTCAATTTCGCTTGTTAGATATTACATGACATGATTTAAGTTCCTCCATAATTTAGCTTGATTTTCATTTATGAGATGTATATTTATTAACGTTCTAAATTTTAAATTTTCTGAAAAACTAACGGCTTTTTTTTACTTCTATTTATAAATATTTATTGCAAAATAAAAATCAATTATTAAATATATACATACAATATATATATATATATATATATATATATATATATATATATATATATATATATATATATATATATATATGAGCATAATTTCACCGAATTACCATTTTTGATATACTCATTAAACATAATAACAACGACATAGTCACAGATATCTACCACAAACCTAAAGGCACCCAGTAATATCTTCATTTCAAGACCCATAATCTAAAGACAAACAGCTACCTAAGGTCTAAATGGAAGTGCTCAACGCCTAGATTATCCAGACAGAGCAAAAAACGCGCTTCAGAACGACAACCCTCAATGAAACACATGCCTCTACATAATTTTTTACAATATGTGGATTCCTGTCTATTCCCATAAAAAGGTTTGATACACCTGCAAGCTACGTGGAGAAAACTATTGAAATTCTTAAATAAGAACAATCCGTCGGTTTTAAATGTTTGTGATTATCACTACTATCAGTAGATTTAATGCACGGTCAGATGATAAATCACACCATGAATAATATATATTTCCAAGTCTAATGGATGGTTCTTTTACGAATAAACAACCATCTCTTGTCTTCATGGCATAATTTATCTTCGGCTCAATTTGATTACTAACTTTAAATGTGTGCACAGAATAAATTGTCGAGCTGAGGTTTTAATCTGTTTTGTATTACTGATTCATGAAGAAATAATTATATATTTCTTTGAAAACTGGGCAATCTTGTAAACGAATTCGTTTTTATCATTTTGCGGTGTAATTTATCATAAGCGAATCTATTCAAATAATACGAAATGCATAGGGAATAGTTTTCATACGCATGCGCACAACAGAGACAACTGTTGAAGAGCTATTTTTGAACAGAAATATAAAAAGCATGGAACATTATATATATACATTGAAGTTCTAAATGTCAAAACTCTTCACAGAAAAACATTTTTCGCTACGTCATATATATGTTTCCGCTTGAATCATCCATTTATATATAAAAATATTTATCGATATCTCATGTATATAGCAATATTACAGAAAAATATATTGAAATGCAAAAGAGTAAATTTATTCAATAAAATCGCCATTGTCTTCAACTGCGGCCTCCAGACGACTTCCGAATCTCCTGCATCTTTTCTGGGCGGTCTCCTTGTTGAAGTTGGTGAATACTGCCATAATCATTGCCTTCAGTTCATCGTTGGTGTTACAAGAAGTATTTTTGGTCTCTGGCTCATCTACACACCATAATAATCAAGGGAGTTGTAGTCTGCAAAGTTAGGTGACCAGTTGTCTCGTTTCATGTTGTCGCAGAAATTCTCTCACAGCCATGACTGGGTTCTCCTACTTTTGTGACATTGTGCAGCGTTCTGTTGTCAGACATATGGTATCCAGCAGCCCCCCTCATGACCCAGGGCAACACTACCTTCTCAAGGAACTTGACGTAGGCCTACGTGTTAAGCATTAGAAGCTCACCAAATTTGGGTGTTAATATCTTATCTGAACGATCAGAGTGATTATACTCAGTGGTAAATTCGCAATCATCATTAGAATTGTCCAACCATTTTCCGAATTCTCCGCAAAATTCCTTAGATTGACACCCAATCAGTCCTAACCTGAATGCCAGACAATACTTCATGCCGTTTCCAAATTTCTGGTGGAATGAATTGCATCATTGTGCCCTATATCTCACAGACTATGCACAACTGACTCTAATATAGTGTGCATTCGACAAAATCAAACCAAACAACGCATATACGTGTAATTAAAATACAAAATGGCGACAATTTACCCATTGCACCATACAGCAAATTTATACCATCTCAGATATAAATTTATATAATTACAAACATTGCGTGTGGTGTCATCAAAACTGTTATAATAGTGTATAAATTTAAATTAATTAAAGTATTGATGTTGACATTGAAAGACGGCATTAGTATATAAACAAAATACTATATAATTAGTATTTGGAAAGTACTAATTATAAATCATATAATAAAATTTTATTAATAGTTTGAGAATAAATACGTTTTACCAGAAATTTTATTAACTGGGTTTAAATTTATATAAATAGTAGTTATAAAAATATATATTGATTTGTAATTGTTATGGGACATTACCCGTAATAACATAATGGACTATTCCATATGTAATAAATACTGCGCCTCAAGAGGAAGCAGGGATTTCAGTCCGAAGTCGGGCGACCGGCTGACAGGTTGATCGGTTGAACTCTTTGCCTTCGGGCGGAGAGGAACCCAAACGAGGCTACACCGAAGGACGGGGTCTCTTTCGGGGAGGTAAACCGACCCTGAACCCGTGTATACGGGTTCAAAGGGCATATTTTTGGCCGAGCCCACGGGCTCGGAGATCCCACGTTAAACCGGACTTGTGCCACATGATGCCCTCGTGGTGGGGTGACTAAATACCGTTCAGTCTGAAGTCTGGATTGAGGTTCGTCAAGAGTCTGTCAGTCAGTCAGAGCGAGTCAGTCAGTCGAGTCAGAGGCAGTCCGAAACAGAGTCTCGTTCAGACAATCACTACTAAACCTGATTATTCGTAGTAACACATCTATTTCTCTGTATATATTCCTGTTTGTAATATATCTGTGTTATTCCATATCCGTATTCGAGTTCTTCTTTATTGGTTCTACCTGAGACTATCACCGTGGTACAAGGAATCGGACCATAACAGTAATTCAATCAGGTTCTAGCCAACGGTATGGAAATTTTAAAATTCCACGTTTGAAGATAGCTGTGTCTCGAAAATTGTTTGAATAACTATTTTCAACTACTTTTTTTTGAAAATTCCGACAAATATCAAATGATGTTATTATTTTACGTGCCGTTTCCCTTCAGGTCATTGACACTCCAAAATTCCATGTACATTGTATCTTTTAATAAGCTCAATCACGTTAGGTAAGGTATGCTTTGTTTTCATCTGTCCTATTTGCCTTCAGTTTCTACTGTGAGTATTTCAATTTTCAAGCCGCCTTTCCTCATGATGTACCCTACAAATTTTAATTTTCTCTTCCTTATATTAAGTATAATTTTTCTTTTCTTTCCATTTTATCTAAAACTTTATGGGTGGTCATGGGTTTTAAGCATCCTTTTGTTGAACCACATTTCTGGTGCTTCAAGTCACTTCTTCATCTCTTTTAAGGTTATCCAGCATCCACTGCTTTATATGATGAATGATATTAGTTAAGAGTTCAGTACACTTTTCTTTGTTTCTAAAGAAGTTTTTTTTTGTTTGCTTCTTAGTACTTTTCTTAGCATTTGGAAGGAAACATTCATTATCTCTATTGCTTTCATATTTCAGCAACGTACTTTCTGTTCACTGTTAAAACACTTCCAAAATATTTCAAATTTTGTCCTTTTTTTGTTTTGACATCTCTGTTCCTCTTGCTAACAACCATAGAAACTGCCTTTTTTTAATTGGTCTTTTGTCATTTCTTTTCACTTTCCTTGAGAATATTCCTTAGGAGACCATGTAGTTTGCGTTCTTTACCAGCTATCGAGAGATCGGATAGAATCCTTAGGTGTTAATTATATAAATATGGATTATGATGCTACTCATGTTATTTCTGGTTGCTTCATTTTGCGACATCAGATTTTGTATTGTCATACTGGAGAACGACACCATTTCTGTTTAACAATGCAGGACAATTTCGACGTATTGCTTCGTTTAGTAGCTCTGACGGTAAACGGCATCTGCTGTCGTGTTTCCATATTCCACACATTTGTAATCGACGAGAACTTTCATATTTCGCCAGACACAAAGGAAATACATTTTCTTGACGGAAATCTAGTTCTGCTGTTTACAATTTTTTGTCATTTGGTGATAATCGCTCATTTTTGTTTTACGCTGATATTCATCAAATAACGATTCGAAAACTGTTAGTTTGCCATTGCTGGTTAAATGACTATTGGCGATGGTAGAACGTTGAGTTTGTTGAGAAACGCATATTTTGAAACGCAGTACGAACGACACAGTTTTAGATCGAAGGGAGAATATATTATTTCTAGACGATAGTTTACTACTATTTAACTGGTTGGCTCTCTAATACTTTGAAATGTGTTCACCTGTCTCGTTCGATGTCTGTAAACATATTATTAAAAAATAACAATAAATAATTAATGTTTAACATTGAATAGCATATTGCAAGAAATTCAATATATCTTTAAGTCCAGTCTCTCCTGTGAGTATTTCATTTTCCAAGCCTTCTTTCCTCATGATGTACCCTACAAATATTACTTTTCTCTTTCTTATTTAAAGTATAATTTTTCTTTTCTTTCCATTTTCTCTAAAACTTTATCGTTGGTCATGGTTCGATCCGTGTTTATATCAGCATCCTTTTGTTGAACCACATTTCTGGTGCTTTAAGTCACTTCTTCATCTCTGATAGCTTTGTCCAGCATTTACTACCATATATGATGAATGTTATTAGTTAAGCGTTCAGTACACTTTTCTTTGTTTCTAACGGTTTTTTGTTTGTTTCTTGGTACATTTCTCAGCATTTGGAAGGAAACATTCACTATCTCTGTTGCAACAAGGCGGGAGTGCCACTAGCACGCAAAGGGTTACAGAGAGTGTGAGCAAGAGTAAAGAGGCGTAAAAGAGGAAAGGGTGAAGAGAAGGACGGGGAATAGATCAAGTCATCTGGAGATGTCGATTGACCTTGCATAGTTGGAGATTATAGCTATCAGGGCAGTAATAAGGGGAAGTGAGTTCCACAGATTGGAAGTGCGATCATTTATATTATCTCCACTATATTAAACAAAGTAATGTTTCAAAATGACAGCAGATATTAACATTAAAATTTGGTTAGTTTGTAAATTCATTATTAACCAAACTAGTGTCATTCTATCATCGCCGATCGGACCCTGAACTATCAGCAATCGCTATGATGTTCCTTCAAGGACGCCCCGTGCCTTAATAAAACATTAGGCTTTGCACTCAATCCAGAACCCAAGTGGAACTCGTACATACGATTTATCGCTAAAAATGTAGGATAAAATAGTCGGTTCCCTGTAACGATGAAGTAAATACTTGACACCCCGTTATATCGTTTACTTTACAAAAGCCAAACGATGCCTAAAATAGATTATTACTGTTATGTTTGGACAGGAGCGACCCAATCATTACTTTCTAGTCTCGATATTGTCCAAAAAACCCTCCGCGTTCTCATGGGTGACAAACTGATTTGACATCTAATTAACAAACAGAATGACGCAAGCCTCTAATTGCACTATTGGTACTTCCATGGAAAGTGCGCAGGCAAAATACATTCTTTACATTCACCAGTTCTAAACTCTCCGGCTAGGACCCGTCTTGCTACGCGCATTGTAGCAAACCTGCCTTTTCCCCTCCGTATTCAATTGCTGAGAAGTAAGTTCGACTCAGGCAGCTTCTTCCCGCAAATTATTGCTCTGTGACATCAACTCCCAAGAGAATGTTTCCCAGATCCTATTAAACTTTCAATTCGAGGAATAACATTCCTCTTACCCACATATGCGCATAAACTGTGCCATTTATATTACGGTTTTTTGGGTATATAACATATGTAACTAGTGAGCGAGTCAAAATGACTTAATTCCCTTTATAGTCGACCAATAGAAGGTTGACCAATCAGAAGCCGCAAAACACTGTATCCGTCGTGTATAAAGGCGGCCATCTTTGTTTTCTCACCGGAAGGACCAGATCAACTTGTCCGGCGAACATGACAGAAGGAAGAACTACGCTCGGCTACTTTGCAGCGATATGCACTGCGAACCTGCACTACGCTTTCCTACTGTCTCCGAAATATTCACTGCCAACCTCTGGATTCTATACTCGAGGACGACCGTCATGAAAATGTCTAACAATTTACACTGTTACTCTCTATTTCGATTGGTTTCAGAGACTTATCCAGTAGGTATCTTTCTATATCAATAATGTTATATTTCCTTACTTTATGAATAATTTCCATATCTATCCATCTATCATTTTTTACTTCTATCAAAAAATTTAGAAAAAAATAATATTTTTTTCTATTTTCTACGTGGACAATAGTCCAAATATAAAAAGAGTAAATAAAAAGAAAGGAGTAAAATTTTATTACCAATAAAGTCTACAATAATAATCTGTAGGATAATACATAACTATATATATCCGAGTGAATATATATATATATATATATATATATATATATATATATATATATATATATATATATATGGAATATATCGAGCGGTTCCATTTTGATAAAGCCTTCAATATATTGTTGATAAAGTTAAAATAAAGTAAATGATTTCGGTATAATATAATGGCCACTCAGTCTACGAAAAGGACCGTAAAATTAATGGACGTTGTATCAGATTGTTGTCAGTTATTAGGTAAATCGCGAGGGCTGGAAATTAATGACCTCGATATTTACAAAATGAAATTAATAGTCTTCGATAGGTAGAGAAGCGGTGTAATAACATCTCAAATAGTTCATGATTTTAGTATGCTTTTATATAGATTTGATAGATGACCAAAATTAGTATAAATCATACAAGAATTATGCATAGATAATCTTAGAGCACCATAATAAAGACATTGATAAATATAGTAAAATAAATTTTACGGTAATTAAGGTAATTACTTCTTCTCTTTCTTTCTAGAATCAAGATAAAAATCAATCAAGGGAATGGAGAAGTCGAAGCTACATTGCTATTTGGGAGAATTAACAGACGAGTAAATTAAACTGGATACTCGAAGCTCAAAGATCCTAAAGATCTGCGCGAAACACATAAAATGTATTGCTCAAAAGAATTTAAAAATAAGTTGCAACATAAAACAAATATCGCAATTAGCATGACAAGGATAAAGAGACGTGTCCGTATATCTTACTATCAATCTATTGATAGATCGAACTATGTTCATATCTATCTATCTATCTATCTATCTATCTATCTATCTATCTATCTATCTATCTATCTATCTATCCTTGTCTGTTCATGTCTATCTATCCCAGTCTGTTCATATCTATCTATCTATCTATCTTTGATCATATCTATCTATATGGATGAATGGATGGATCCGTGTCAATATATATCAATCTATATATCGATCAATCGATTTATCTATGTTTGTATCTATATATCCATCTCTATATCGATCTATCGCTGATGATAATATATTTCATCTCTCTCTCTCTCTCTCTCTCTCTCTATATATATATATATATATATATATATATATATATATATATATATATATATATATATATATATATCAGAGGAGATTAATATTTTTGTGAGTTCAGCATGATTATTTCATAAATTTATACTGAAAAGTTAATTCCAAAATACATACATGTATTAATGTGATATATTTCCATTAAATTCTATCTATCTATCTATCTATCTATCTATCTATCTATCTATCTATCTATCTATCTATCTATCTATCTCTCTCTCTCTCTCTATATATATATATACACATACATACACACACACACATACATATATATATATATATGTATGTATGTGTGTGTATATGTGTGTATGTGTGTGTGTATATATGTATATATAACATTTGATAGATATTCGGAAAACTGTAATAATTTTAAAACTAATTTAGTTACGTTGCAATCTGAGAAAATAAGAAAACATGTAAATTATTTTGGATACCCGACGTTTAAATATATATCTATCTATCTATCTATCTATCTATCTATCTATCTATCTATCATTGTCTTAGTACTATAAAAAAAAGTTTTAAAATATCATTTTTTTCTATAAAAGTTATATTTACTGTGGACATATGTTTGATTTGACATCATGTTATTTTAAATTAATTTCTCTTCAACCAATAACTTTCAACTTTAAGTAAATATCAAAGATGTGAACAGCAAACGTCTGCCCACGAAAACCAACATTTATAGTAATGAGAATAACATATTACATATTTATTAATTCCTAAAATAATACCATCTCCTTATCTAAGTTCTCACACATGTGCGTTATAACTATGAAACTTTTCGTTTTATATAATTTACACGTTATGACTAATATATATATATATATATATATATATATATATATATATATATATATATATATATATATATATATGTTTCTATATATGTATAACACATATATACATATATTTACCAAATTCCGCACCGTCCTTGGTTTGAACGATAAACTGCATTCGCGCCCTTGTTAAGACAATGAACTATATCCATTAGAAAGCCCTCTGATCAGGAGGTTTTGAGGAGCCTGGAAACAACTTGTCATTGCTGGTGTTCTCAGGTCCACCCTGAACAGGGGTGGTAGCACTTGTTAGGGTCCCAAATATGGGCAAATATTTTAACCACCAGACTGGGTGCAAAACATTATGAAAGTGTAAAAATATGTTTTAATACCAGAAATATTTTGTAAAAATTTATTACCAGAAGTACATTTTTGAAAAAAAAATATTACCAGTAATACATTTAAAAAAATACTACCAGCTATATATTTAAAAAAAAAACAAACAAATATTACCGGCGAAGGAAAATTATTACCAGAAATATATTTTTAGAAACAGATATTATCAACAATTAAAATGTTGTTTGCATTAAATAGCCCATTGATCATGACATGCCATAAAACAAAACAAACCAAACCAAATTTCCTAAGCCAGTTGGTCTGTTTATTCCTTTTACATATTCTCGATGAAAACATTGAAACGCAAATGCCTTTAATTATATCTCATTTAAGAGTGCAGAAAATTCCGATATAGAATTTTTTGTATTCAAATACATAGATCGGGAAATTTTTCTGCTTCAAATGTCTTCCTCAGAGTCAAAGTAAGTCCCCATTTTTGTAAGCATTACGAGGTATATTCAAATAGTATACGACTTTATTTTTCCAGCCAAAACTATGAGCTCGTGGGGGAAATCCTTTGAGTATTAAGTGACGTCATACGTCCTGCGCATATGTGAAAATTTACACGCCGGCAGTTAAGGCTAGAATACAGACGTGTAGTTCGCGCTCATGTGATTTTCATTTTCACGCAAGATAAACGAACATATCAAGCAGAGATACAGCATCAATTTTTGCAAAATACTTGGTAATATTCAAGCTGAGAGCATCAAAAAAATCAGCAGGATTCCGGCATGGTTGCCATGGACAGCAGTTGGATCAAGGAGTGATACAAATACTTTAAACAAAGCCGCACCGTAGTGGAGTACGAGGCACGCCCAGGCCGACAGTTCACAAGCCAAAACGAGAAACCGATTGAGAAGGTTCGGCGAATAGTCATTGAAGACCATTGTATAATAATGTAGGAAAATATTCACGAAACAGGAATAATGCACAGGATCAGAGAACGGAGAATATGTACATGCCGAGAGTGTCGGCGAAATTCGTCTGTTCCTTCCGTCTATATATTCTACGCTTTTCTGATCAAGAATAATCAACCATTTTCTTAACAGCCTCTTTACTATCGCAACTTGGCAACGCGTGAAGTCTGGCTATTCCCACACTGAAAAGCAAGTGATTTGAGATTAGATATTACGATAAAAGTGACAGCGGATCTCCATAGCATTCTAAAAAAAGATCTTCCAAAGATGCTGCCAGCAGTGACTGAACCGTTTAGAGAAAGTTTTCACCTCTCAATGGGTGAATTTTCAGAGTGGTTAAATAAAATTTGTGAGATAGACAATATTGATTTTTTATAACCAAATGTTGGATACTTTTTTTAAACGCACCTTGTATGTAAATAAATATGTTCTCACACTGATTTCTGGTAGGAGTGTAGATACTCCACCACCAAAACGTGTCAAAGGGTGGATGAAATTTCTTGTAGAGTTAACTGCCATCTGACACAATGGAGTCGACTCATTTCCACAGTTATCTATTCAGCTAGTTCGATGATGGGCAGAAGGCTTCGTGGTACTGTCAGGATGGAGAGTGTCTCGATAGTATCAAGGCTACGCATCCATAACTAAAGCGAGTCTTCATGTTGCAATAAACCCAGATGTTATCGGCATGAGAGATGGACTCGGCTAGTATATTTGCTCAAGTCTCGTTATGCACGAATTAAAACCTTTCAGGATTTCAACACAAGTATTTGGAGGAAATAATGAGATGTATAAATATATATGTCCGCCCACTTATTTCTGGTTAGGAGGGTGGCTACTCCACCACTATGATTAAAATTAAAACGTGTCAAAGGGCGGAAATATTTTTTTGTAGAGCTAACCGCCATATTACTCAAAGGAGTCGACTACACTCTACAACTATCTATTCAGCCAGTTCGATGATGGACAGAACGCTTCGTACTCCTGTCAGGATGAAAGAATCAATAAGATGCTCTGGAGCATAGCGATGTTACGGCTCACACCTTGTCATAGGACTGTTGTTTATGATGATAATGTAATAAATTTATTTCCTTCTTAATTTTTCTTCTTCTTATATATGAGTTTTTCTCGAAGACATGGGAAACAGTGGTTCTTCAAAGTTTTCTGCGTCTTATAGGGACAGAACATTATGGAGAATCATATAATTCTGATATAATTCTTCTTCCTCTTTTTTGTATCTCGTCCATTCAGGATTTGGCAATAATAGATCTTCAAAATTCCCAATTCTTTGTATTCCTTGATACGTTTTGCCTTTCTGTTATATCTTCTAGTCTGCAAATCACCTAACATAAGCTCTTTAGTTTGATTATGCGCTGTCTACTTTCAATATGCCCTGTCAGTGCTAAATTTTCTAAGCCCTCTTTCCTCATTATGTGACGTATAAGTCTCAATTTCCTCATTTTATGATAATTATTCGTGACCATTTGCTTTCATTTTCTTTAAAACTTCGTCATTGCCCATGTTTTTAAACCATCGTATTCTGTATGACCACAATTTCAGTACTTCAAATCATTTCCTGATCTTTGTTAAGATTATCCAGTATTCCCTGAAATATAAAAGGACCGATAAGTTAAATACTCTTTTTTTGTTTGTTTCTGTTTCTTAATATATTGCTAAGCATTTGATATCCATATTTAGAAGCCCCTGTGTCTTCACATTTTTATGTCTCACTTTCCGTCATAATTATACGCTATAATTACTCGTCGGGAGAAATGTCATAATTACACAACATCAAAGTTCCAAAGCAGACATTCATATGTACCTAATCAAATTCATATATATTAAATCGAGTTTGGAGTTCTTACTCCATATACAGAAATTAAATAAAAAAAATAATTGCATTCATTTTTTATGTATTGCACATGCATAAAAAATTAACGTAATTATTTTTTCTTTTATTTCTTTGTATGACTAGGAAGATTGTGTTACGTGAGATGTTTAAGTCAGCCTAGGTACTTTCAGATGTATATGAATTGTGTGTTTTAACCGCCTTCGAATTCCAATTACGGGCTCACTGAGAAATACGCTCGTGTCTAGATCACCGTGCAGGCTCACCTCAAATATAATCATTGAAATGTACCAATATTAAAAGTTATTAGGCACAACTTCACGATTGGATGGTCCCCAATGAGGATTATAAACCACGGAGATATTCCGGCGTTCCTAGATATATTAAAATAACACAAAAATATATAGATAAATACATGTTAAATGAAAATCAATTTGACTGTGCCTGTGTTGCCATTTAGAATCTTCATATTTTTTTTATATTTTTAAAATTTTTAAACATCTTCACTTAATACCAGACAAGCTGCAAATGAACAATTTTAAAAATGCAATAATGAATGATGGTGTTTTCTGGGAAATATATATTAAAACAACGAGGCGCTTCTATTGTGGTAGATATGACAAATGTGCTTCATATTTGTCACGTCTCTCGAAATTTTCATTTGCCTTCTTTCTTTTCCTATATTAATCAGACAAAATATATTATTAAATCAATGTTAAACTATGGCCATAGCTGTCTATTCTTCTATGTAGCTAATAGATTTCGAAACAAACAACTTTCATATGTTAATTCATTTGGTGCTATTTAGATCATGATGAGAGCTTTCGTCGAGCCAAGAAATTTTCATCAACCTCTCCCAACTACAATATTATATAATAGTAGTGTACACTTACTATCATAAATGACAGCAATTGTTAGAAAGAATTAATATTGAGATGTAATGAAACAATCTATCGATACTTAATAAAGCGAAGATACGCAAATCACAACTAAAATAGACTCCAATGATACGGTTGATACATACGTCCACTTAAAACTAGATTTCATCAAAATATTTTTGTTAGGTTTATTACGTAATACGCATAATAATTACATGTATTTCGTTATATTACACAGGAAGGTTCAGAATTTACACGTTAGGTAGAAGCCACTGAAATGTTTATACGATTACGTCCACTATTGACATGTGTCTTTTAATAACTTTTTTAAAAAAAAAATATTGCATATCCTTGGTTTTATTATCAGGCGGAAAATAGTAAAAGCGCTTCAATCTAAAAGCTTCAGGAAAGTCATTTCAGATCCACAGTTTAAACATAAACTCTGATTAACTGTTTAGTAATTTCCCCTATTACTAGTATTTTTTTTGGGGGGTAAGGTTTTGTTTAAGTAATTACCCATAAAATCCTTCATTGTAGACTACAGCTTTTTTTTTTTTTTTTTCTAAAGCCATTTTTGGGTTTCCTTCAGATACATCTGCATACGATGTGATCGTCTCGATTCAACCTAGAATTCAACGACGTCGATTTTGTCGTTCTCTTGCTAATCACCTTTTTCTTTCAAGAGGTAATTCGATTTTGTGTCACTGTTATATTAAAAACATAAAATTACTAACATGAAAATATATTGAGCTTGAAGCGATTTATATAATATCAAGACTAATCAAAGAATCATATAAAACTAACCGTCGAAAAATTTAAATATATTCTTCGCAACAAATTTAAATATATTCTTCGCAACAAATTTAAATATATTCTTCGCAACAAATTTAAATATATTCTTCGCAACAAAATAAACGTGTAACGTCTCTCCTATATGTTCTAGTCATACGGAGACTGCCGAGAATGTTCAAATTAAAATTAACTTTGATAAATATTTTTAGGTAAATATTTAAAAGTAATTATACAGTTATGATTATTATTAATTTGCCATTCTCATGAAACTAAAGGCGTCACGTGAAATGCATATGTAAATAGAGATTTTCCAAGCATAGATTAGATGTGGCACAAAGCCGAAATTAGGCGGCACTCAATGAGAATCGAACTCACTACTCAGCCGTAATTGTTCTAGCGCGACAAGCTTGCTAACCATTACACCACCTCGAGTTGCCCACTGCATATGTAAATAGTGTATAAGTGCCGTCAAAAATGAAACCTCCATCATTATTCACAAATTCTTTTTTAGAAAATGTCTTATATTATTGTATTTGTTTGGTCTGCACTTCTGAGGTTAGGAATTATTAATTGTTAACATGATTTATATACGACTTATTATGGTTTTATCTCGAGTTTTCGGCCGTTTTTCCTTCCGGTCTTCCTCAGATTTATAATGATCTACAGAGAATTCTGAAGTGAGACCATTATTTAATCTACCGTTGAAGACAGTTCTCGTTCTACTGAACATATCTAGGCTTAATGGCCTAGTGATTTAAAGCGTTGGTTCATGGAGATTTTGGCATAGTGGTTTTGAGTTCAATCTCTTGATCGGTCAGTGTGGACTGAGTGGAAACTGGCAAATATTAACTGGGCAGTACTAAAAATAAAAACATATCCCTAGACATTGGCAGTGGAACGAAAACAGTCTAACTTCGTAGATTATTGATCCAATACAGAATCCCCTGTAGATCGATATAAACCCGAGGGAGGCCGTAGGGCGCAATCTTCAAACCATGTGATGTCAACAAGAAAGAAGAGGACAATAGTCAAAATATTAATAATGTAAATGTATTATTGCAGGAATTATAAACATTAATAAATATATAATTACAAAGAGTTGACACGAAAGAGATAAATACAAAACGTTAATTATTATATAATGTTTATAATATGATATAGTATGATGAATATAATATTTAAGATAAATAAATGTTGAATAAAAATGGTCCATTGTATCCACATTATACTTCTGTATATCCAGATTTATGGTGCTTCATCCTTGAGGAGATCGTCCAGCACTTACTGTTGTACAGGACATATATCACGTAGCAGTTTAGTACTCTTTTTTCTTATTTCTAGCGAATTTTTCTAATTCTTCGTACTCTGTTTAGCTTTTGGAGCGCTTCCTTGACAATCTCAATAAGGCTTCGGAAGTCAGTATCAAACTTTCCATCCCCTGTTTAAATATTTTTCAGATATTTAAATTTCTGGACTTGTTCGTTTTTGGTATCTCCGCTTTGTAATTCGCATTTTGGGCTCATCCTTTTGCCAACAACAATGCCCTGTGTTTTCATGCAGTTGATGTTTAAACATTTCTCCTTGCTTTCATTCACTACCTTCTGAAGGAGAGTTTCAGCTTTCTTTCTGTCTCTGATATCAATAATGCGTTATCTGCTAAAATTTTAAGATTGAGGCCGACCACAATGAATCCTGGTAGGAATTCTAGTTCTCTAATAATTGCCTCGCTGCATAGATTGAATAAGTCCAGTGAAAAGACACATACTTGTCTTACGCCCCATTTCTCTATTGTCGCTCTGTTGAACTAAGTTTTTGTCCGTTGGCGCGCGTTTTGCTGCCCCTATAGCTTCTTGATTTTTCTAATATCCATCTCCAATATATCAAGGTTGCTGAGCAGCTCTAAAAGATATTTGACCTGTCAAATATTGTAGTGATTCTTCCTTTATGTTCAACCGTCAACTAATAAAATGAGGGGTGGGGCTTCATAGCTTCGCATGGTGCTAAGGCGGTACCGGCACATCATCGATGGGTGGAGGGACGACTAAACTGAAAACGGAAATAGCGCAGGGACACTCCGATATAAGTAACGACCATGTGTCGGTGAATACATCGAATAAGTTCGAGGACATCTGGGATTTGAGCTACAATGGAATGAGATCGACAGGTTTAATTACCCAAGAGAAGGCAAGCAACAGTGAATAAAATTCTGTCTTTCGACCCAAATATATAGAGAAAGTGGTCAGTTACGCAAAGACCATACGAACTGAAATGGTCATGTATTTGAACATGGTAATGATCACAATATATACCTAGCCTTACCAAAATGTAGCTAATAAACGATACAATGATGCAGACATAATGAAAACCCAGACACCCCTTGTCCAGTTGAAGTAGATTTATCTTTAACCATGGAAACGTGATTTTAGCAGTAATTTTAAAAGTTACTCCAAAATTCGCTTGAGGATGAAATGGAACTAATGTCTTTAATTTAATTGCAAAATTAAATTCGTGGCTTTTAGCTTCCATTTTTCAAACATGGTTAGAACTGTGTAGCGGAAACAACTATATTACAAATCAATTAATTTATAATATTAATGCTCTGTAAATTTACATCGAGCACTATTTTGTAAAAATAAAAATACCTATAAGAACACCGGATTATTTGTCTTACTGTTCTTTCTATATATATATATATATATATATATATATATATATATATATATATATATATATATATATATATGATATTTTCGTTTAAAAATAGGATTCTTTCGCTACATAAGAGTTCTCATGTTTCAAAAACGAGAGCCGAAACCATCCAAATAATTATTAAAATTAAGTTGAATTGAGGTGTTTAGTCCCGTTTCATCTTCAAGCGAAATTTTAGGAATAAGCTATCTCTCAGTTTTTTATATATATATATTATATATATATATATATATATATATATATATATATATATGGTGGATTCTCCGTCGTATTCAACGTATGAGGTTCAGCAACAGAGTTCATAGGAACCGACAGACAGACACAAATATATGATTTGATTATAGTGTTGAAGGTTTTGTGCAGAGCCAACCACACTTTTGAAGGGCTGAATACAGAGACCTGCTGCACTACGTGCCACAAGGCCCACAAACAACCCTGCACAGCTTTTACTTCGGAGTTATCCTTCTCCAAGGCCGTTGCCATCCAAGGCTAATTATCCATAGCTGTAGAGAAAATAAGAGGATTCATACCTTTCCTAAGGGCATTAGCACGTAGGTGAATGTAATGGATTCGACTGGAATTCATACGCTCATTCCAAGCCGCTACCCACTACTCCACGGCGCCTCCTCGGCATATATATATATATATATATATATATATATATATATATATATATATATATATATATATATATATATATATATATATATATATATATATATATATATATATATATAAAAATATGATACCACCGAATTTATAATATAAAATTTAAAAATGACGAACCGCATTCTTTAAAGTGAAACATTTTTCGTCCAACACGTTTTCCGAAAGATTCGTTGTAACCAAAACCCAAGCAACTAAAAAAATATTAATAATAAACGCAAAACTGAAAAAGTATATTGGGCTTGGGGTAAATAAGAAGAACCAACTAAAATAAATTAATTACTAAAACAATAAATGTGTGTAAACAAGCTCTTAGTTAGTATAAAACAGAAAAAATTAGCATCGATTCCCCTTAATATATTTTACGATTTTCAGTATATGTCTGTTGTACCAAATTTATTTTCATTGCTATTGTTGTTGCTGCTATTAATATCATCATATTTCACGCAGTTGTATATTTTGTATACCTTTCTTTTAGCCGTCTGCATGAAATAATTTGGAAACTGATGATTTTTAAAATAGTTTTCTATGTAATATCCTGACAAACAAGACTCTGTTTTATTTACAGTAATTTTCTTTCCATTGTATTCATTGTTTTTGTTTAAAGGACGTATCAGACTCTTCATTTAGAATGTTTAAACTATAATATACATTCATTTTATTTCAATGTTTCGTCGGTCTGGAGCTCACTATCTATAATGTCTTTATACTTTTAATATCAACTGCTTCTTACTATGAGTACTATTATAAATATTAACGATATCGCTACAACTGCTACCCCTTCAAATCCTCCTGATTTCTGGAAATGAGTTGGGACAAAATGTTTTCAGTGTAGACCTATATGTCGGGCGTAATAAACTGACAAAAACGGTTGCATATTTCGAAGAATTTCATATGATTGTTAGGAAAAATGCTAACCGGGAATGGTAAAGACGTAGAGGAAAAATGTCAACTCGGGACGAGGAAATAATAATAGGAAATGATAAATAAAAATTGGATCTGGCTAAGATCAAAGTGAACACGAAAAATGATAAAAAATACAGAATTACTGAGAGCGAAATAATGATAACTTGGAAGGCAAGAAATAAACCCTTTGTCAGAAGAGTGACTTGAAGTATTAGATGCAAAATTAATGAGTAAAAATACAAGGGAAGGAATTACAGAATAAGGTAATCGTGTACGAAAAGAAAGAAGAAGAAGAAGAAGAAGAAGAAGAAGAAGAAGAAGAAGAAGAAGAAGAAGAAGAAGAAGAAGAAGAAGAAGAAGAAGAAGAAGAAACTTCAAACGGGGTGTATCAAGGAGAGTATAGAAGAAGAAATTGGAATAGATCAAGATTTTTAAAAATAGATAAAATTAAGCTGAGTTACAAAAATAAATTTTGAAATAAAACAGCAAGAAGAAGAAGAGCTATAAGAAGAATGAGTATTACAAAAAAAGAATAATAAATGAAATACCGTATATAAAAACGATAAAGGAAATGTTATCGGAAATTAGTTAGAACAGAGAAAATATGAAAATATCTAAAAACAAAAATGGCAGAAAATGAAAGAGTTAAACGGATCAGAATGAAATGTAAAAAAATGATCATAAACATACTAAACGAGCACAAGATTAATATTCAAAATGGAAACATGAATTGCCAATAGTAGTTTTATCAGTAACAGAAAAATAGATAGAGAATTAGAATGAATGAATGAATGAATGAATGAAAAAATCGAACAAGAATGAGCAGCATACGACACGATGAGAAGAGCAACAGAAGACATTGGCATTGATTGCATTTTTCAAATTTGTGAGCCAGAACGAGATAGCGTCCAAGGCTAGCAAATAAATTGCATTCATACGAACGAATCATAATTTCTTTTCGTGAAATAAAAAAGAAATATTGATAGACATGAATAAACGCAAAAACACGAGGAAAAAAAGATCTTTATCTATATTAACAGATCAACATTTGGAAGAAAAGAAACCCGTTGTCATAATTGGCAAAACTCATACATCATCAATCTTTGACAGGGCAATAAGCAATGACAATGGAGATCAGGCAAATAACTGCGCGTGCTCGCACACAGAATTACATATATATATATATATATATATATATATATATATATATATATATATATATATATATATATATATATAGGTGTGTGTGCGCGTGTATGTGTGTGTGTAGGGAAAGATAGAGTACAGAGCGAGAGAAAACATATGTACATATGCGTTTCTCACTGGAAGCAATACTTCCTATTTTCAGTCAAAAACCAAATAGTCCTGTTTTGGAAATAGAAGTTTAATTTTTTTTTTTTTTTTGAATAACGCTAAATATTTCCGTTATTACGACCAGTTTCACAGCGGCAGTCCGGAAGAATTATGTCTGACAGTATAAATGTATAATCAGGTCTGCATGCCACATAAACAAATCGCAACAATTAATATTGATTGATGATTTATGAATGTTTGCCGAATAATGGATGTGCACACATGAACAAGGCCTGTCATGAGTGGCGACAACGATATATGAAACAATAACAAACTATGCAGATACTTATACGTAGCGGGCTAAATAGTAAAGAAAATGAGAGTGACTTTGTGTGAAGTTGCTGCAGTCTTCTACTCTCCAATATTTTTATTGGGCTTTTATCCATGTAGAAGATATAGGAAAATTATAATCGGAATAATATCATATAATGTTTAAGACAAGATTTGTGGCCAATTTCTTGAAAGTCATGCTGTTAATACTTGTTATATATATATATATATATATATATATATATATATATATATATATATATATATATATATTATATTTTTTATTATTATTATTATTATTGTGTGTTAATTCTTTTTGTACATTATTGCTGAGATTTTGTAGAGTTCATGAGCCTGTCACAAATTCAAGCATGAATTAACTTTCACGGAGATTGAGTAAGCGGGATGCTCTACAGAATACACGGTTCAATATTACTCTCTTTGAGTATTAATAATAGAGTTCGCTCCAAGTTCTCATAGTTGATAAGTCTATATTCTAAAACGACACACACACACACACACACACACACACACACACACATATATATATATATATATATATATATATATATATATATATATATATATATATATATATATATATATATATAAAATATGTGGTACAGTTATTAAGATTAGAATTACGAAAGACCTTATACAGCTTATAATTTTTAAAAACAAGGATCATAACATTCATCGAGAGATTTGTAGGTTAATGCGCCTTTAAAATTTTGTTAGCGAATATATATAATTAAGTAATTCAACGAGTCAAGAAGAAACCACTCTTCGTCATTGAGACTCGTTTGTACATTTGGTATGACGTTTACCTGCTAACGTAACTGTCAGGGTTTCAATTCTCGGTAGTGGATGCGCACGGCTGATGAGTCCCAAATATAGGACGAAACGACCGTACAGTGCTTTCTGCATTCTGTTAAGGTTTCTTCTAGACTCGATGTATTACACACACACACACACACACATATATATATATATATATATATATATATATATATAAATGTATGCTATATTTATCGGTTAATGTGCTCAGAGACCACGCTTTTCGTTATCTATGTGTGGTGACTTCAGTGTTCACGTTTATATATCTATAGCATGATAGATTCCGTCCAAATACACCACGTATTTATATATGCATTATAATGGTGTGCCCAATACATCTTTCTTATTATTCAATTTCCAACGATCAAAGCGACAATGCCAATAAGTCGCAAGAAGCTACTTGTATGGAAAATGAATAAGAACACTTACGAAGGATCATAATGCACATTCAGAAACAGGGAAAAAGTGATAAGACCCTATTCCCGTTGACAAATATCGTGGAAGAGTGTGTAATTTAATATTTACTAAAGCAGAACAGCCAACAATTAATACAAATCAAATTCAACACAAAACGAATATTCTAACTTTGTTTTAGAAAAAGGAAGATATAGTTAAAAATACTAGGTGAATATAACTATGAACCCCGTGAACATGTTCAAATATATAAATAAAGTTTCATACTCGGGTATGGCAAAACAAATTATGACATGATATTACATTTCAAGCAAAACGGAAAAATACGATGACACGTCTAAAACGAATAAAAATATACGAGAAAAAAGTCCAACGCCTACTTTGATATAACCAACACTATTCTCTAAGGTTGTCCAAATTAGTTGAAAATACTTAAGGAAAATATTTAAATTTTTCAAAGCACAGGAAAAATTAATTAAAAACTCGTTAAAGAAACCTTCTCGTCTTCTTTCCTTGAATATATGTAAATACCATATAGAAATATGTACGCAAGACAATTTTGAAAAGTTAGTTAATTAGTTTCCCTGCCATAGACAGAAAATTACATCTTATTGGATGCCCATTCTAATTTCTGGTGGAAGTGTATAATCAAATGTTTGCGACTTTAAATATGCTGCTCTAGAAAAGTAAACGTTACGTTTAATACAGCGCAGAAAAATGATAATCAATCTTATCACTAAGAAGATGAGAAACAACTGATATTTTCTCATATAGCAGAGATATATTAAAGTTATGTATTATTACTTTCATCGATAACGACAAAGTTAAGAGCGTCGTTTTCGTCATTTTAATGCAGAAGCTGAAATAACAAAATCGAAAAGAAAGATACACTTACACTACGTTTTTCAAATGGAATTAAGAAAATATAATATAAACAAAAGGGACCAAATGTGCGTTTCTTTGGAGCAATTAGTTCCCAAGTATTACTCTTGCCTTTGTTCACGACAGTCAACTTTGCTGCGACAAATCCGTATGTTTTGAATCCCTGTTCAAACTGACACATAGTTTTTCTTGCATATATCAAAATTAAAATTATGAACAATGATACTGTAAAGTGAACATTATATATTATGTTAGAAAATATTTACATTTCATTTGAAATCTTAAAAAATACGGAATTTAAACCAAATAGTCAAAATATAAAGATAGAGACATTTCAAACTACCACACGAATGATTTAGTTTATCATTCATTTTTACTTGTTTATGGAAAGTTGGATTCTCTTGTATAGAAACAAATCTTGTTAAACATGTTTCTTTAAATTTAAGACGAGACAATATATCAGTTGACAGGGTGCAGTTTCTTCTTTCTAGTCAAATTCTTGTGATTTCAAAATTACTCTTCGAACTGATCGTTACCCACGAGGGAAGAACAAACAATTTTCTAACAGTAATCCAGATTTTATTCTTACGTCGTAAGTTACTTCTATAATTGAGCTAAGTAGGGTTGAGGCGTATGTGAGGGTGAGCGACTTAGTTCAGCGGCCGTCGGCTATATCGTTCTGCGAGGCTCATGTCGTACTTTCTGTTTCCCTTTCCGGATAATGAACAAATTTATAGACAACAGTTTTCTTGGTCCTGTCATCTTCGTCTAAAATGTAATTAATCTTTCTTCTGTCATTTTCTGTCAGTCTGAGATTCTTGCTCTTGTACATTAACTCCAATTACTTATAGCAATCAGTCGAAAGTAAATATTCCATATAGAACTGTTTTAAATTTAACACACACACACACACACACACACACACACACACACACACACACACACACACATATATATATATATATATATATATATATATATATATATATATATATATATATTTGGTTGGATAGATGTGAGTTTGTGACCCTGGGTTTCACGCTTTAGCGATCGTCAGACAAACTGATTAATGTTATAAAAATTTTGGGTTTATGTAGATTGCGTGTGTTTGTGTTATTGTGGAAATGGTGGGGAAATTTCGTTGTTTTTCATTCATGAATGACAAAAACGAATTTCCCCACCAATACACAACAATGTACATAAACCCAAATTTTTAAAACATTAATCAGTTTGTCTGACGATCGCTAAAGCGTGAAACCCAGGGTCACAAACTCACATCTATCCAACTAAATATATTAGCTCTATCTCTGATATCGAGCGCTTTCTAATAATTACCGCGCATATAATATATAAATAATTATACATATATATATATTTATTTATATTTATATACACTTTTCACATATATATATATATATATAAATATATATATATATATATTTATTAGCATATCTCAGATAGACAACTAGAATGCGCGTATACTAAGCAAATTGTCACAAGTCCTTAAGATTTTTCAATATATATCCTTTTCTGCATTTTTTTTTATTTTAAACATATTTAAAAGCATATATAGTTGCATTGTGTTTTGTGTAATGTTCGATATGAACTTTGCATAGTGTTTTTTTTATCAACATAAATCAAAAACGCAAAAAAATGCTGAAAATAAATTTTAAAAAGCTATAGATCTTTTCCTTGAATTTTTAAATCCCAAATGTTGATAAATTCCTGTCAATTACTACGTTCAGAAACTTAAATACAATGTTGATCTTCATTTTCGGTGTCGTTAAATCATTTATATCCTCTGTGTTTCTCTCATTCCTTGCATCCTGGTACCGTTTTGTCCAATTCTTGAGAAATAATCAAAGGTAATTAATCAAATGGCAGTATAAAACTACTGTTAATATATATTAATTATAAGCAACAACAAGAAAGCGTCCGAAACCAATCGGAAATTATGTGTTCATTATTAATACTTCTAAATACACAGTCTGGTAGGCTTAAATTTACCGTTTTTTTCATATAGGTTTGTAAATTCAAACACGTTTATCCGCTAAATATACCGTTTAAATAATGAGAAATATAGGCATGCGTATATATTTGGATAGATTTATTAACTGACTAGCAGCATGGCCCGGGGTTGCCCCGTTGCCTTGATTCAAAAATCGTAGGACACATACAGCAATCACTATCACTTGACTTAAAATATTTTTGCCCTTCCTTGCCTTTAAAGGAGTGCTCTTTGCCATGCTGATGTTGCTACATGCCTTACTTCTTGCCTATCTCACACTGCGAATTTTTTCTAAGCCCTTATACTAAACATAAAATCTGTTACGAAAAAAGAACTAAACAAAATGAACACAAAACGGTCAGCTTTAAAAAAGGACTCGTAACTGGAAAAACCGAATGAAAAAAAGAATGTTAACAACAAATACTTTTTCACACCCAAACCCAGTTCTGCGGAATCAGAATCAACGTTGAGTTTAAGCAAGCGAATGAGCCAATTGGAGTAAAGTGCCATGCAGATTTAAATTTTTTCCCATTTGTGACGAATACAGCTATCGATTTTTTTGCATGTTAGCATGCTAGTTAACATTCGTGTCAGTGAGCTGTTGGCTCTCATGCTGGCCAATAGAATCTTCCTGCCTATTCGTGGCAGCCAGCTATAGGATCACACTCTGGCCAGTACAAAATGGCTGCAAACTACATGAAAACTGACGTAGAAGCATGAAAATATCAATTATTTCCACTATCGATGGGAGTTTGGAAATGCAAAGTCGGTCTTGGCCTTCCCGCTAACTTGGAGCAGGTGCACGTAAATTTTGGTTCAAATCAGTTGAAAATTGCAGCCGTGCATTCGTTACACTCACACACACACACACACACACGCACACAAACACACACACGTATATCCTGCCTTTCAAAGATAGAGAGATTCGCTTTCTATAGTTTATCATTCTTTTTAAAGTTATTTAAAGCCTAAACATATTTTTTAATTTTACGAATTTTATAGAGATAATAACGATTTTCTGATACAAGTCCTATTAATTAACCATAGCAGGGAGGGGAAGTAAGTAATGTAAAGGTAAGTGAATAGAACAATCCCGACATATTTGATAATATCTCTCCGATTTCTCCTTCTGATCATTCATTAATTACACCATTCGCGCATCCTCCATATTTACAGTCGCTGGTATTCTGGACCAGGCACCTATCTAGGTATTGACCAAGATCAACGTTGCTTAACTTCAGTGATCGAACGAGAGCCGTTGTTATAACATATAGCCGTAACGCGTACATACTTGGAAGATGTTATATTGATACCTCACTTAAAACACCCATGCAATATAACGAAAATAGGCACCGACACAGATCTGGCAATGAATCAAAAAGTTATGGGCTCGTATAATTAGCGTTAAAATTTTTTGTTTGGGTTTGAAGTAACCATATTTAAAAAGAAAATGAACAGTGGATTTTAAGGAGAAAGCAACGTAGTTTTTATTGTTGGAATCACTCTAATATGCAAATAAAAACATTAAATATGATAATGGAGGAAAAATATTACTTTGTTGTAATAAATAATTTACGTGTTTGCTTATCAACTTTATATTTCAATAAAATAAAATAAAAATTCAGTGGTATACAACAGCTAAATGGTGAAAAATGGAGTGCCTTGACAAAGATCATCCTTCTTTGAACATTGTGAACTGGCGCTACACCATCATAAACAAAGAATTATACCAAACAACAATCAGTTGAGGACTATGTCAGGATGAATTTAAATGTGTAGCATATTTAACACGAAGAGGGAATAAAGACATAATCAATATGTTAACATTCAAAACCACATCAAACAGGAAGGAAACGTTTTTGAAGAACTTTCTAATAGGCTTTTAATTTGAGATACCTTTCGCTGTGTAAGTTTTTTGCATTGATCAAAAAATCTAATAATTGGTCGTTGCAATGTCATGTGAACATGTCGGGTCAGCTATAACTACCCAACCACGTGTTATTTTTTCCAATCATTTCACCCAAGCAAGGTGGGAATGCCACTAGTACGCGGGGAGGGTGTTACAGAGAGTGAAAGTGAGAGAAAAGACTGGGCACTGGGGCCATTGAGGAAAGCATAAAAGATTATCGGAGTTCAAAACGACAGAAGATGACGACAGACGTTGCATTTAAATTTTTGTAGATAATAGTTTATTATGGAGGCATGGATAGCGGATCGGATTGACGAATCGGAGAGCCGAGTTCGAATTCATGTCAAATCCATTACATTCACTTATATGCTAATACCCTTGGGGAAGGTATCAATCATCATCTTCTCTTTCCAACAGCTATGAGTAAATAGCTGGACAGTCAGGGTTCTATAGCTTTGGATGGCAAATGGTCTACCGCAGAAAGAAATGGCAACCTACCCCGGAAAAATAATCTGCCTAGACAGTGATGTATCAAAAGATACATGATCGCCTAACTGACTGAGATTCTAAAGGAAGAAATTCGGTAAACTCCTGGGTTAGAAGTGGTGGCTACATTTAATAATTTCAAGTGAAACTATGGGACCTAGATGGTGATTTATTAGCAAGGTTAAATTCATGTATTCGGTGGAGAAATACCTCGTCAGAATGAACATATTTGTAGAAAGGTCAGAGGGAAGCCATGTCACATCCCTGAGTAAGTGACTGAAGTCAAGATGCCAGTTCAGGATTAATCACATTCTCTTAAAATACATGTTTGAAACATATTTCTTTAATTGACACGTTATGAACACCGGTTTATTGTGTTCTGTGAAAGAAATAACCATTGCATATTTGCTTACGTGTTCGAATCGCGTCTCGGTCTCCAAATTAACGAGAATGCTTAGGAAAAAGATTTATTCTAATATTTATATCTATCGCGTAAGGGGCATTGTTATATCAATGATATAAGATCGACGATATTTCCCGTATATCATGTAGTGGAATAGTTGAATGGAAAAAGAATGGCACACATGCTTTGTTCTAAGAGAGAGAGAGAGATTTATATACTATGACATTCAAGAAATCATCAATATACATATTTATACATCTCCCACGTGGAGAACGATATATCCCATCTGTTCACATAACAAAGCAACGTATGAGGAGGAACAGATGGAAGGTCTTACATATCATTTGAAGTTATGGGCACCTCGAGGTGGTGTAATCGTTAGCAAGCTTGTCTTGCTAGAACAATTACGACTGAGTATTGAGTTCGATCCTCACTGGGCGTCCCATACTTTCGGCCTTGTGCCACATCTAAGCTACGTTTGGAAAACCACTATCATTTGAAGTTATTCCTGTTTAAACGGGCCGGATTCATCTATGTTCCGAATGGAAGCGTCAACATTTGCTTGTGAGCTGGGGTGACAAATTTAGCTTCAGCCTGTAGCAAAGGCTCAGCCTGGAAGGAAGCAATTTTCGTTCGTTTACGAAATGAAAACCGACACCCGCTTTGGATCACTGTATAAACTGATGTCAGGGAACGGCATTTATCTTTGACCAAAGAGAGGTGAGCGTCTTCTGATACCTACACTATGTTAGAGCACATAAAATATATTAATAACTGAAACATATGATTAGTAGTTATGTTGCTAGATAGACCATTAAAATTGACTCCCAAAACAGAAAATTCTTATGACTCAAACTAATACAAAATCGGCGTTTAGTGTTAATAGAAATGCTTCAAATAGATAATCTATCTATTTGTGCCTTTTATTTGCTTTTGTGTCTATTCTTATTTTTATCGCTATTGTTTTGATTGTCCTGGGGTGAGGTAGCAGATACATGAAGAAATATTGGAGCCGTTTTCTCTCGAGCTATCAGAAATGGGAAAAGGGAGCGGCAGTCTTTTTGTCTATTCGACTAATAACTTAGCCTGGGTAGCTTTATTTTCGTTCCAGGTTGAGACGCCATATAGTTAAGTGTAGATATCAGCCTATAGCGACAATAATATTCGATTGAACACAGAGCAAGTTCAGCTAAAGTAAGAAATGTGTGAAACACATATTTATCCAAGTGGAATTTCTTTGTTTTACAGTTTTTTCGTTGGTAACAAATAAAAGAGTACTGAACTGCTCCGTGGTATTTGTCCTCTGGCAATGAATATTAGACAATCTCCTCAAAGATGAAGAAGAGAGTCGAAGCAACAGAGGTGTGGTTCTACAAGAGGGTGCTAAGGATACCATGGATCGAACATGAGAGCAAGGACTAGATTTTGAAGATGATGTAAGCAAAGAGGAAACTTATACTTAACATCAAGAAGAGGCAACTAAAATTTCAAGGACACATAATGAGAAAGGAGGGCTTGGAAAATAGGATACACACAGGGTGGATTGATGGAAAAAGGAACAAGGGAAACAATGCGTGACATACTTAAAGGGTTTAAGCAAATGTATAGAAGAACGTGGTTTGGTAGAAATATCAGAAAGACAAAACTTATTAACAACTAGAGAGGACAGGAGGAAGTGGAGAACCATGATCGTCTACGCCCTGAAGGAACACGGCACAAAAGAGAAGATAGATCATTTTCACTAATTGTTTAGACACTTGTAATCATTTTAGAACAAGGTAGACAATAAAGCCACTAAGACGATAGGGGTTACAGAGTGAAGAAAATATGAGAAAAATACAGCAGTGTGAGAGAACAAAAAAGTGAGAAAAGAGAGAGAGAGAGAGGGGATAATGAAGGGACAGGAATTAAGAAGATAGAAGATAAAGATTGGCATTGAATTAAAGTTTTAAGAGATCAAATTTGAGTTGGAAGCAAGGAGCCGGAAGTGTGATCCAAAAGCGAAAAGTGCAATAGAAGGAACTTTTAGCATATATTGCACGGTTCTATCTAAACATTTAAATTTCAAATGACAGGAATTTGCCGCTAATCTGTTATTGTGCATAAATTCATAACATCTAGGTTCCAAAGAGGAGAGCTCTCTAAAAAAATTACAATGGAAGTATTTATATGAAAGACACAGAGATGCTACATTATAACGGTGGGTGGGGGATGGACAGAAGCCGAGATAAGAGGTCAGAACTAATAATATTGCAAATTCTTCTTTGGATTTTATCAAGAATGTCTAAATACATGTCAGAAACGCGGAACCAGGTGTGACAGTAATATTCAATAAATGAATGGCAGACTTTTAAAAGTATAAAATAAATTCTGAGATAGGAATTATCTATCAGGATAAGGTGAACCAACTTTCCTATCTGCTGGTCTAGTAATTAATTCAATCTAATCACTCCACCTTATATCATCGGGAATCGTTCGCCCGAGAAGGAGCAATTAATCACATTCCTGTAGGTTTTTGTCATCAGCCATGTTTATGGAGGCCACCAATTTTCTTACAGACGAGTAGTTTCCATTTGAAAAAAACAAAAAACCCCAAAAAACATTGATTCATATCATAATTGATTGTCTGGTTCAATTTTTCCTTTTTTATTTTTAATATTATTTTAAATATATATGTTCATATTTTGTTTCTTCGTTTCTTTATTGAGTGAAATATTTTAAAGTTTTCTCAGAGATAATTTTTTATTAGGAAAATAAAACGGGCGAAACAAGCGAAAATGGAAGACGCACGGCTATTTCCAAACACCCGCTGAAGAAATACACGCCAAAATTAAAAGATAAAATTCTAGATATATTACTTGCTGGTGAGGTCGCCACGTGTGTTTGTTTGTAAGAGAAAAAGATGTACTCTCCTTTCCTGATGTCAGGCCAGGTGTATTGTCGTCGGTACTATTGGGGATGTAAAGTGCTAATTAACACTATAGCATGGGAAATGAAGTGTGCCGTATATTTTCGAACGTTGCTGGAAACTAACACAAGAACACGATAAGCAGTCCATTCTGTTGCGAGCTTCGCACACGTGTTAAATGCTACATTGAATTACTCTCACTCTCTTCCGTTCTCTCAAAGACATTTGGCACCCACATATATCTTATATATTAGAAGAGGCTTGGGTACCTCCATTTGTGTAATAATTCGAAAGTTTGTCTTGTTAGATCAATTACGACTGCGTAGTGAGTTCGATCCTCACTGGGTGCCCCTTACTTTCGGCCGTGTGTCGCATCTAAACCACACTTAGAAAATCACTACATTAGAAGAGGTTGAGGGTTTCTCCAACAAAATGAGGTTTTCTCTCTCCAACATTTTCGAATAGTGACTGTGAAAGACGTCAAAACTTTTGAGAGATCACCCACATGTCGCTAAAGTTACCAGAAAACATTACATGGTTCGATATCAGAACGTACTATATGATATATAATTAAAGGATAGGATAGATCCTAAATACAAAGTTAGATATCAAAATGTTATTTTCCAAGAAATCTACTACTAATGAAGAATGCATACCTTCACATGATGTCCCGTAACTATTAATTCGTGAAGGTGAAGCTAATATTTTAAAATATTCGATTGTTTGGAAAATAATTACGTACTTAGTGCTATGAATTGTAATTAACCAACCAAAGATGCAACAAGGTTAAAAGTTACATTATCTAGCGAGAATAAGTTCATCATCTCGTCTCTTCTACAGTGTGTCGTTTTTTAGTGCTGTTTAGAATTTAACCTCATCAAGGATTATAACTTTATAAAAGAAACATAATAGGTACTGTTTACTGTATGAAATACGAATATGTATTATGGTATTAAAAGATATTATGTAGCGTATAGGCAAGCTTTAAAGACTTGTTCTTTCAGCTCTAGATTAAAAGCTTTTCAAATCGCAAGCGTTGCATATCTAAAATGCCATGCTCCGCAGGATGCACGAGTATGAAATGAAGAACTTTTAATGTGTCTACTGAATTGGATTCTCCTCAAAAGATTTTTCTGCAAAATCATTAGGATTCTTGTTCGTCCAAATGGATTTGAGAAAACTGACGAAGAGGGAATTTTGGTTCGTTTGCCTTCGTTTGAGAACTAAGCGTAATGTTCAACCATCTACAGTAGACTTTTATATAAGAATGACAACCTTCCAGTTTTGCATCGTGTTTTTACTGGTGATGAAAAATGGGTTTTGCAAAAATTGTAAAAGGAAATGTCGGTGGTTATCACAAAATGAGAAACCAGTAGAATGTTCCATCTTTGAAAGAAACATGTTCGTGGTCTCAATCTTAGTAAATAAAAACGAATAAAGCCATAATTGTGGATGTACGTTGAGCTTAGTTGTTATTGCTTTGGAACATGAAATAGGCATGACATGTTTAAATAACACTTGAGGCTATTTCGTTATATTTTCCATACATATTCTTAAAATGTACAACTCGACTTGAT